>JAQQPU010020662.1:1589-15315 GCA_029168905.1 Artemia sp. Kazakhstan ARC1039
AATGGAATAGATCGTGGATCTCATCTAAAACTTGTTCTCCAGCAATAAACAATAAAAACATGCCCTGTCAAAACAAGTTCTTAATAATTGCAAACCGAAACTTGAAAATGGTAACAGATAGCATTTTTTGCAAAAAGACTGATAAAAAACAAATGGGCATTCAGAAAATTATTTTGTGAGAGGGTGAGGCATGTTCGAAGGGGACAGCTATTCATAATATCAAAATAGACGAACCACATTAAAAAGAAACAAAAGGCGGGAAAACGGGGAGAGGCGGAGCCCCAAAAAAAATCCCCCATCCCTATGCACAAGCAAAAGAGCGCATATACCACAAAATCCTTTGATTGTTTTAGGGAATATATTTGATTTTGGTGCCAAGCTGCTGGGTATGGTTATAGAGGATTCAAATAAAACCATAATCATGGTTCCTACAATAAATTGTAAATTTAATCTAAGACTAAAAAAGAAATTTTAGAATTCGCAAAAAAATACATTCTTAAGGATATTGTCACTCAAATCAAAATTTTAAAAAATGCTTTATGCAGAAGCCGCTTAGTTTTTGGCAGTGTTTGCAAATCTTTTACGCATTATACAAGCTATGTATTGACTTGAAACTTGACTAAACAACCAGAGGCATTTATGTACATCGTTTGTTTGTTGAATTTTCGTCATCTGGTAATCAAGTTTTCCCCGAATTAGAATGCTCCAACGATGATAGGCTGGGTCTAAACGGCTGGAGCTGTCCTGGGGTTGTGACATGTTTATTAATCTTCGCTCCACCAAAAGTTCTGGTTTTTCGTCTCCATCCTCGGAAGAGAAATCCCGCTTATTTGGTCTCATACAGGCCTCAGGGCGGACCTTTCGCCTTAGCCAAAACCGTACCCAGAAACCAGCGAAGAGCAACCAGCACCAAAACTGGAACCAGTACGGCAGGATGACCTCGGGGAATGGCGCCCTTCGTGAAAACAATAGTCTAGTGTTAACAACAAAGCAATGCCTAATTTTGAACAATATTTTTTCCGAGTGTTGTTTGTCTTGGTGAGTGTTCTTGGGCTCTTAGGCCTCCTTTTTCTTTCTTTTTCCTTTCGAGGACAGGCTGGATGTAAAAGGCTGGCACTATCCCGGTGTTGTAAGATGGCTATGGATCTCTTCTCCGCAAAAAGCTCTTTTTCGCCTCTAGCCATGGAAGAGAAATTCAGCTTACGCGGCCACATATTGCCATAACGGCGGACCTTTCAAACTAACCAAAACCGTAACTGCAGTCAGCGCTGCGGGATGATTCCAAGGAAAGGCGGCTTTCGAGGAAATCATACCCTATCCAACAGTTCCTGGTTACGAACTGTAAGTAAGGAGCGACCCTGCTCAATAGTAACCGAAGCTCTAAAAAACGGAATTTTGATACCAATAGATACATCAAGAGAATCAAATTCATATGCTGATTTCATATATATATAACATTCATCAAATTTAGTCCTACCCATTTAAAGTTGCGAAAAAAGTTGTGAGAAAAGTTGCCTGATTTTCACAAAAAGGCGGAAACACCCTCTAAAAGTCATAGAACCTTAATGAAAATCACACCATCAGATACAGCGTATCAGAGAACCCTACTGTAGAGGTTTCAAGCTCATATCTGCAAAAACATGGACTTTGTATTTTTTTTTTTTTTGCAAGAAGAAAGATCACGGATGCGTGTTTATTTGTTTTTTTGTTGTTTTTGTTTCCAGTGGTGATCGTATCGGCCCAGTGATCCTAGGATATCGCGGGAGGGCTCATTCGAACGGAAATTAAAAGTTCTAGTGCCCTTTTTAAGTGACCCAAAAAATGGAGGGGCAACAAAGCCCCCTCCCACGCTCATTTTTTCCCCAAAGTCACCCCATCAAACTTTTGAGATAGCCATTTTGTTCAGCATGGTCGAAAAATTTAATAACTATGTCTTTGAGTATGACTGAATCCAACACAGTCCCCGGGGGAAGGGCTGCAAGTTATGAACTTTGCCCAATGTTTACATATCGTATCGGTTATTGGGAAGTATACAGACGTTTTCAGGGGGGATTTTTTCTGGTAGTGGGAGGAGGGGAGGGTCAGGGATTACGTGGGAGGATCTTTCCATGGAGGAAGTTTTCATTTGAAAAGGGACATTACTATGAAGGGGGCGCCGGATTTCCCAGCATTATTAAACAAAACGATCAGAAATTAAATTTAAAAAGAAAACATTTTTCAACTGAAAGTAAGGAGCAACATCAAAAATTAAAACGAACACAAATTATTACGCATATGATTGGATTCGTCCCCTAGTCAATACCTCGCTCTTTAAGCTGAAGTTTTTTTAATACTTTCATAAGAGCTATTTATTCTAATTAACGGCCTTTGTGAATAAGGGGTAATTTTTAAAGAATTGGAACAAAATTCGAACTTTAGCGTAAAGAGCGAGGTATTGACTAGGGGGCGAACCCCCTAATATATGTATTAAAGATGTATGAATATAGACGTTCGAATTTTGTTTGGAGGTTTGTTTTTTTCGGGCGAGGGGAGGGGTTCAAAATTTTTTTAAACGCATAACAAATCTGAAACTAATATTTAATTCCTCTTGATTTCCGGGAATTTTTCTGGTCTATGTTGTTATTACGAAAGTAAAGAGTAACATTTATTTCCTTGAAGCTGATTCTTTACATTTTCCAGACAGGTGTGCTAGAATATTTTAAGGGACTGCCCTTTCCTGAACTTTGATAAGAAAATTCTGCTTCCTTTAATCGAAGATTCCCGATTTTCTAAGATTCCCGGAAAAATATATGTCGTTTTTTTGTTGTTTTTTTTTCGTTTATTCGGATCTCTTATCCAAGCTCTACAAGTTATGGAAAGGCCATTCAATTAATCCTAAATAGTATGGCCAGATATACTAAAAAAATTTATAATGGGCGAGATGGGGCAATTCTTTTAGGCACCACATTGCCCTAATTCATGTTTCGGGACAAAAAGATGATCAATTTTTTATCTACTCGGCTCCACTGTTGAATGGCAGATAGTTGCGTAACAGAAACAAGCATTGGTTTGTCATTGTACCTTTTGTTTCATTTTACTATTATAGAAATAGTAAAAAATATACTGGCACAACTTTAGTCCGTTCATAAATCGATCATGTTCATATGTTAAAAGTTGATTCGCCAAACCCTTATTGCATTATTTCGCAAAATATGAAGAGACTGGAGATCAGCATCAAACGTAACTCGACCAAATATAGAAACAGTAAAATAAATAAGGATGCACAGTACATGTGTATTATGCAGTACACACTAGAGAAATTGGATCTACAGATCAGACAAACCGGTTTATACCTATCAGTATTCGACAAAAATTAGCTTAGGCTCACCTGAAATCTACGTTGTATGTATATTTTTATAAAATATTTAACATATAGATATGGTATTTTGGTTGGGTTGGGTTATGTTAGGTATTGAATATGATGCATTCTGTGCGGCCCCCCTACCATAATTTTGTGTTGTAGTTTTCATAATTTTGTTACTAAAGTATTTTATTTTCATCATATTTTGGTATATTTCATTATGGTTAACCTAACTTCACTTTTCGAGTGTGTACTGAATAATACACAAGTGCCGGATGCACTAGTGAAAATTCACTTAATACGTTAGTACCTCAGAAACATGCGATTTTGTGGCAACTTAAAACTGTACCATGCACCAAGAGGATAAGAGGACAACATTGGATTCATTGGTTTTAGATAAAATCATTCACCGAACCAGGATTATGAATCATTCCACGAACCGAGAATGCTTGAAAAATGGGAAAATTATCTCTTTCAACAATTTCAACATATTTTCAATATAAAATAAATACAAACCCGATTACACAAATGTAATTCGGTAGACGGATAAAGCTGATTCTCAGCTATCGAACAACATCAAATTTTTTTTCGCTACGAAAAATTGGAATTGCGGGACGCAGAAAAATAATACACCAAAAGCTTGCATAAAAACATAAACCTTAAGGCCACTCGGTAACGGTGACGAAACGTAGGTATTACCCAAGGACCTTTTTTTGTAGTCTAAGAGCTTTTACTGCCCCACAATATCAAAATTCGGTTAACGCGCCAGCTTGTTTCCCATCACAAATGGGATCACCCTCCTCTCTCATGCTAAACTCTCTTTCTCTATTATTATAATTATGCAGCAAGGGCAACCTGAGTTATGTTAACGGGGCTAATCGCTATTACTTTAACTTAGATTCTCCGACGCATAGCGGAGAATTGAGAAGCAATGGTTGACCTCCACGTCAGAGGATCCTGAGCCAGAGACCAAAGCTCATTATGGAGTGGTCGTAGAACTCTTGATCATTCTCCAAGGGAACGACCAACAGTGATGCGTTGTGCACCACTCTTCTGGAGGCCCGAAGGAGTCCAACACCAAACTTCACCAGGAAACCGTCCTTGTATTATTTGAGTCATGTGACCCCGGTTACGTGACTATTCACCTTTATCTACTAATCACCATTAATAGATAATATCTCTAAGGACAGAACTTAGAAATTAAATGCAAACAAATATTAGATCTACTCTGATTTGGACTCCTTAGCCCGAAGATGAAGCTTTGAACAGGATAGGATGAAGGAGGGGTATTTGCCATTGTGTTGGATTCAGGCCTTAAGAGGTCAAGACGAGGAGGCTGTAGTACTATACGTCGAAAACCTGTGCATAAATCAAAGCAATATCTCTCAAAGCTTGTTCATCGGCTTTAAAAAGAACGAAAAGAATAATAGACTCTAGACAATTAACAAAACTCATCAATAAATGAAACTTACTCGTTTTATTTAAAGATGTATGTACGTAATTTGAGAAGGAAACCATATCATTATTGTACAATATATCCAGACATCCCCCCGATTTAATATCAAAATAGAATAATAATTACCTGTCTGGACAGCCATCGCCTGACGACATTTCCTTTCGGATCCAACATATAGACATCCACAGCGTCGTCAAAAGCACGCAATTCTGTGTTCACCGGGATAGCACGAAACCGAACTAAAATCAAATAATTTTTAATGCTCAGACCCCCGAAATTTTTGTACGACTCGTACAAAAGTAAAAAAAAAATATATATACATAAACAATTTTTTATTGCGTTTTGCAGCCTCCCCCCCCCACCCCTCCCAAAACAAATTCTGGATACGATCCTGCTCAAACCCTACACAATTTGATAAATAAACATAATTCACTATTCGCTAATAAGTGACTTAAGTTTGTGTGCCACGTGCCAAGAATCAAAATGAAGATTCAAGGCAAATTTCTTCTTTATCATCAAACCTTGGACAAAAAAAATACCTGTGAGAAATTAGGCATATCTGAAACAACTTCAAAATTATGGCGTAGGGAACTCTCAGGTATGTCGAAATTGTCCCCTTACCGTCATCTCATCCCATTCTTTTCGCTGATTATGTACTTTTCTCTTGTATATGCGGGTTTTAGTTAATTAAGTAATTAATCAAACAGCCTATGGCTGGTATTGAACAAATCAAGAGTTAACCCAAAGGACAGAAAAAGCAAACACATAATTTTGGATTTAGGCTACTTGATCTTAGTTCTTGATGATTTCAAGTTCATTTTTTTATGTAGGCTATATCTTATCGTTTATCATGTTCATGTTTTGACAAACATTGATGTTTTTAGGTTGAATATCATAGATACACCTAAGTGCAATCCTTTTTTTGGGGGGGGAGGGGATTTTTCCGCCAAAATACTTCAAATTGCCGTAGGGAACCATTAGGAGCTATTACTTGCTTACTTATCGCTCTTGCTCAGCAGGGTCACCAGCGTAGAGGGAACTGGTTGACAGCGCTTTCAGTCTTCTCCAAGCAGCCCTATCCAGGGCTAAGGATGGGGCCTCATTTGGGTCGATGTTGCGGTTGAAGAGGCGTTGATTTATAACATCAGCCCATCTGGTGCGCGGCCTCCCTCGAGGACGTTCCCAGACAATCGAGGGATTGAAGTCCGATTTGATCCTTACAGGGGTAGTTGGCGGGAGGCGGAATAAGTGACCGTACCATAGAGAACGAGCTTCTACATGGGAGGAGAGGTTCACCAACTTGAAGTTCCTCAGGATCTCACTATTGCGGATCTTGTCATACCATTTGAAGCCTTCAACTCGACGCAGATGTATAGTTTGGATGGCCTCGACCTTTATTATGTGTGTCTGGGTTATCGGCCATGTCTCACAAGAGTACAGCATGATGCTTGAGACTGTGGCGTTGTAGATACGGGCTTTTCGTAAGACAACTAATTTGCGGTTTGTGGAAGACTGCTCTCAGGAGCCATCCGAATACAGAGTTTGCCTTGGCTGATCTGGCTGAGATTTCGGCGTCAAGTGTGCCATTTGATGATATAATTGATCCGAGATAAGTGAACTGCCTTACCACGTCAACAGCTTTGCCGTTGATCACAATAGTTAAGGGTGACACCGATGCGGTCTTTTCTATGGACATGATTTTCGTTTTCTTCTAGTTGATTTGCAGCCCAACTGCGGAGGCAGTGGAGGAGAGTGTGTCCAGTACAGGCTTAAGTTGGTCGATATTTTCGCTAAGGACGGCTACATCGTCGGCAAAGTCAACATCGGACAAAGTCCTCCCGGCATAACTTATGCCAAAAGGGTGGACACGGTTTGTCTCATTCAAAATGTGGTTGATGACGCAGTTAAACAGCTCAGGTGCAGCAGCGCATCCTTGCCGTACACCATTTTTGATGGGGAAGGAAGAAGAAAGCTTCCCGTTAACAAGGACGGCGCTTTCTGTGCTGCGGTAGAGTTCTTTAAAGAGGCTGACTATCTTTGTTGGTAGGCCCGGAGCCTTCAGGATTAGCCAAAGGGACTGCCTGTCAACAGTGTCAAAGGCAGAACGAAATTCAATGAAAGCTATGTAAGTTTTCTTGTTGAATTCAAGTGTTTTCTCAACGATCTGTCTGACCGTATGAATCTGTTCAGTTGTCGATCTTCCTGGCATGAATCCGGCTAGTTAGGGGCGGCGCAAAGCATGCAAGAAACTTATTGCACGTTTCAACAGGAGTAATGCAAACAGCTTTCCAGGAACAGAGAGTAGGGTGATACTACGGCAGCTGCTGCAATCCGTCTTGCTGCCCTTGCGGTTAAACACTGGCACGATGATTCCTTTCTTCCAGTCTGACGGTGTAACTTCAGTGCGCCATATTACGCTGAACACTATCTGCAGCCAAAGTATCATTGCAGGGCCGCCCGTATTAAGTATCTCTGAAGCGATGCCACAGGTGCCAGCTGCTTTATTGTTTTTAAGTTTCCTCACTCTCAATTTAAGCTCCTCAGGAGAAAATTCGGCGCCGTCGGGGCAGGGATAGCTTCTGCAGCTGCAGCAATAAGTACTGGGTCAATGCAGTCGAGCGGATCAGAGTTTAGCAGCTTATTAAAGTGTTTCTCCCATAGACCAACACATTGAGACCGATCGTATACAGTTTCTTCATTCGCTGCTTTCAGGCTTGTGGACGTCATGGCATGTTGGCCAGTCAGCTCGCGCAGGCTCTTGAAAGTTACGCCTATGTCTTTCTTTTGGGCAGCTTGCTCGCGCTCAGCAGCTTTACCCGCAATAAAGTCTTTCTTGCCCCTGTGGAGCAAAGAGTTGCGTAGTTTGTTGAGCTGTCTGTAGAGTGTCATATCTCCTCGTAATCTTGCTTGCCGTCTCTGCTCAATTATTTCAAACGTCTGGTTGCTAATCCACTCTTTCTTCTTTCGCGGCTTCGAGCCCACAACTTTGGTAGTTGCTCTGAGGACATTGTCTTTGAAAGTGGTCCATGCTGACTCGCTATCTAAACACAGCTGGAGAGCCTCGAAGCGGTTAGAGACTTCAACCGTATACCGCTCACGAACCGAGGGATCATGCTTCAGTCGAGAGGTGTTTATCTTCTTGGTGGATGAGGAGTTACTCTTATTGGCCCTCAACCGGAGTTTTATCCTTGCAGAGACGAGACGATGGTCGGCATTGCCGAGCTCGGCACCTCTGTATGAGCGGCAGTGCTGGACAGACGAAAGCCAGCGTCGTCGAACAATGATGTAGTCAAACATCTTTTTGCTCCTGCCATCATTGCTGTAACATGTGTACTTTGCATTTGTTGAAGCAGAAGGGTCCCCCAAGAAGACATGGGAAATATTTAATAAGTGCTTAGGAAAGCATAAGACCCATGATCTTCCTGATGAATTAATAGCTGAAGATGGAACTAAACTTGCTACAGGGAAAGTGGAAGTTATCAATGCATTAAATATACACTTTGCGAAATTTGGCGAGGAAACCGTGTCAACTGCTGGAAACAACCTGGCCCGTCATCTGGATAATGAAATTGGAGAGGACTTTCAATCATATCTACCCCCGTCTCACAATTGCTCCATTTTTCTTACTCCTGTAATCCCAGATGAACTTTTACTTACAACAAACCTTTTAAAGAATGGATCTTCGGAAGGGATTGATGGGTCATCGACTAATCTGATTAAGTGCATAGCACCAAATATTGTAAACCCGCTTTCCCATGTGTTCAACCTCTGTTTTAAAACCGGAAGATTTCCTTCTTGTTTCAAGTCTGCAAGAATTATCTCTTTGTATAAAGGAGGAGACCCGAAGAACCCAATAACCTATCGGCCGATTTCGATCCTGTCTACATTTCGGAAGTTGCTCGAAAAGTGCCTATATAACCGTATAGTCAGCTTTCTAATGAAATCTATTTTTTTTAGTCCGATGCAATTTGGGTTCCGGAAGTCTCACTCTACTGAGCATGCTATTGTGGCAATGACTCAGTTTGTTCATGACGCCCTCGACAAAGGTGATATTCCTGCTACAATTTTTATTGACATTAAAAAGACATTTGATACGATTTCCCATAAAATATTGCATACTAAACTTGATAACTGCGGCATAAGGCCAAGTTAATGACTTAGTAATGTCATACCTAAAAAACCGAAATCAGTATGTAGACGGAGGTGATACTTCTTCCTCATCAGTATCTCAATCTTAGTCAGTTGGAGTTTCACAAGGCTCTATTTTGGGTCCACTCCAATTTCTTATCTATGTTAATGATATCAGTAACAGAATCTAAGATATTGGCCTTAACATATTATTCGCCGATGACACGGCATGCAATGTCAGCAGCCCCGACTCTAGATCTTTGAAGCTTAGGTTGGAATCAGCACTGTCGAGGCTTATCTTATGGTTTTCGAGAAATAAATTGACTATTAATTGTACTAAGACAAAATTCATCATCTTCTCTCGTACTGGGAAAACAGCACCGGAAATTATGATGATTAATATTCAAGGCCTACCCATTGAAATTGAAAGTTGATGATATTAAATATCTCGGGATAATACTGGATTCAAGTTTATCATTTAAAAGCCATGCAATTTATCTTCGAATGAAACTGGCAAGAAATATTGGAATGATGAATCATCTGAAATTTGTTCTGCCGTTTTTTGCCCTGAAATCACCTTATCATTCTCTAGTGCATTCATATATAAATTACTGTCCCATTATTTTTTTTTTTTGAATACTTTTAAAACTCTTATTCTTCCTCTTCAGAGGCAACAAAATAAAGCTCTGCGTCTATTGAAAAATTGCCTGCCTAGCCCGTTTTCTTACCCTGGTAAATCGTCAACAAAAAGTATGTATCAAATTTCAAATATCCTTCCACTGGATCTTTTCTCTTCTTTCCATTCTGTTCTTTATATGATTAAACACGTTCAAGGTCTTTTGCCTGAGTATTTTTATTTGCATAATAATTTCTTTCAGGATGATAATCAGGTTTTGCATGGATATTGGACCCGTGGCAGTTCTCTAGTCCGTCAGGCTTTAAAAATCTGAAAGGTCCCGTTTTTCACCAAGGCATAGTATTATATACAATTGAAATAAATTTCATAGTTTTATAGATTTGAATAATTCGTTGGTTAATAATAAAATTAGATTAATGAATCACTTAATCAGTAATTATTAATTTGATTTATTTTCTGGGGTGGATGCTCCTCATTTCATTTCACTTTATTTATTTGGCTATTTCGATTTTATTCGGATTTTGTTTGTTGTTACTGTACGGAGAGTTGAAGAGCAATCTTTTTATTCCAGTATCTGGAGATAGTATTATTTATTTATTGTTGAGTGTATATAAACCCACACACAAGTTATTCTCACTGTGGGTCATTAATTTGATAGTTTTGTCTAAACATTTTTATTGATTAATAAAGAACTTGAAGAGGAAGCAGGGATGCCCATAGGAAACCCTTGACTAGATATTTGACAGATCCTTTGTCTTAAATGCATTGAAATTTATCAGACCACTTTTCTGTCTCCAGAAGACCTGCTTATAGATTAATAGACGCTTGGACTGTGTTTTGATGTGTATGGACAGCTGCGTTAACTGCGGTATTGGCAGTAAAATCGTAGAGATAATTCACGAAATTGTCCCTTTTATGACAGATACATACCAGGAAAAGAGGGGTTCCAGCACAAATTTAAAGACTATTAGTTACATGGAACTAAATAAATTCCTTAAATATATTCTTGAAACGTGCCAATGCACAAGATTTGCTTTCTGTTTTGACAACTCCATTTTTTAGGCCAAATTTTTGCAATGATTTCATTTAGTAGAGTGAAATGAAGTGATATCAGTGGCACCCACTGGGGGGTGCTGTTGCTTACCTAGATGTTACCCCCTCCCCCTTATATCTGAAAAAAACACCCTTTTTCAGTATTTTAATTTACAACACACCTTTCATTGTAAGACAAAATCTCACCCCCACCTCTTCCTACTAAATTTGGAACAATAAATTTTGCCCCCCCCCGCCGTGAGTTTTTATGAAGTGATGCCACTAAGTCGGCTGTGATAATTAAAAGGGCGACATACGCCATTTTTGTAACTTTTTAGGAGAGCCAAAAAACGGAAAAATGTTTGTCCGTGGTACATGTCTCTTTTTAGACTTCAAAGTTTGTCCTTGTCCAAAAGTGGCGCGTGTCTCATATTTATCTTCGTAACGGTAAGAAATAGGGCAATTCTGACTGCACTATACGATTTCTTGTGCTAAGTTTACCCACGACACATACATAAGTCATTTTCGATCAAAATGGCACATGTTGCCATTTTAATTATCACAGTTGTCGGATGTGAGGTAGGTCAAAAGTGGTGTATGTCTCATTTTTATCGTCAAAATGGTACGAGATAGGACAATTCTGACTGCACCATTCGATTCCCCGTGCTACGGTTACCACCTACATGTGCATACCTTATTTTTGACCAAAATGGCATATGTCGCCCTTTTAATTATTACAGCCGAGCTGCGATCCGCGTCCAAAAGTGGCATATGTCTCTTTTTTATCTTCGCAACGGTAGGAGATAGGAGAATTCTGACTTCACCATTCGATTCCTCGTGCTGGGTTTACCCATGACATACACATAACTCATTTTTGACCAAAATGGCATATGTCGCCCTTTGAATTATCACAGCCGAATTGACATTAACTGTCACATACAAAAATTTCCAACAAATGTCATTTTTAATATTTTGTTACAGCAGAACAGAAGCAACTCGACAGCTGTCACAATTTAAAGCTTGGAGATTAACACGTACGGTAGGAGTCTAAAGAGTTTAGATACTGTAACTAAAACGGTGTAATGTTATACAAGAGGAGAAACTACAAAAAAAAAAGTTTTTTGATCGTTTGAAGGACCAGTTACCAAGATCATAGAGGGTCTTTTGGCCTCTAGCTTTTACAGAAAAATTTTGATATCAGAAGCTTCATTTCTGCAAGTGAGAAAAGAAGAATATAACATACTATGTATACATAAAAAAAGGAGAGCTTCTGAATATCCCCAGAATCAAGGATAGGAGAAAAAAAAAATTTCGCATGTTGACCAATGTGTTCTGCGTAGCCCAGGTAGAGGTCTCCTGATTCCCTGCCTTCGGCCAGGAATGCAATGCGTGGTTGGGGGCAAATCATCCGACGCTTCCCGTATTTTTCCCCCAGCTTTCTCCAGATACTCTTTTGGAGCTGCGTCACACCATTGGCCCCTGTTCCAAACCGAATAACTAGCAACATCGGGACTCGAACCCTCGTCCTCACAGAGAAAGGATCCCAGTGCGCTAACAACTCAGCTAGGACGGTTCGAAAAAAAAATGGGGGAAAAGGGTGCAAATAATTTAGAAGAACTTCTTTAGCTCCAGAACTGTAATCTAAGGTATTGTAAAAATAAGTCACATAACGTCTCTGGAATTAGTGCATTCAAGCTATTTTACGAAAAATAATAATATAAAACAAATACACTTACCCGTTTGACTTTGTTTGTAAACAGGCTTTTCAGTTTGAACCATAATCGTCATAGATCTTTGGGAAAATTCCAGGACAGTTTCATTCTGGAAAACAGTTCCACCAAGCGTTCGATCAGTATTACCTTCCACACGTAAACGGTAGGAACCAGGGGCGCTCGTGGGAGGCACCTTAAAAGATACACGTTTGTCAACTCTGACACGGATTTAGACGATGGAAAGCAAAACTAATTTTTTAAACCTTCACAGCAAAAGAAAAAAATAATAATCGGAAGTCTTGGCGTCAATTGTGGGGGGGGGGGGGCTTCTTCTAGATTTTGAAAAATGTCATTTTTCAGTAATTTGAACAGAAATGGCTTTTATTGTACTCCCATTGAAAAAAATACATAGCTGCCTTTCCTAAGAACGATCACGGATGCGTGTTTATTTTTATTTTTTTCAGGGGTGATCGTATCGAACCAGTCGTATCGAATCATAGAAGATCAGGACAGGGCTCACTTGATCGGAAATCAAAAGTTTCTAGTGCCCTTTTTAAGTAACCAGAAATATTGGAGGGAAGCCAGCCATCCTCCCAAACGTATTTTTTCCCCAAAATCAACCAATCAAAATTTTGAGATAGCCATATTTTTTCAGCATTGTCGAAAAATATAATAGCCTATCTATGTCTTTGAGGATGACTTAACCCCCTCCCCATGGTCCCAGGGGGAAGGTTTCCAAGTTATGAAAATTGCCGATTGTTTACATTAATTAAAAAAAAAACTTTTTCCACAAAATAAGTTTTTCAAAGAAAAGTAAAGAACTCCATTAAACAAAAATGAGAAAAAATAAAATAAAACAATCTACCAAGCGTGAAACTACCACAAATCAGCATCGATAAATAAATGAAACCCAAAACGAACAGAAATTACAATAAATAACCGAGTCAAACTCAAAACGAGCTGAAATTAACATAACTTGGGCTTAAAACCCCTATGACTCCCCAAGGCCAGAACAATATTTACATTTTACTGAAAAAAATATAAATGTTTTTACTTTTGTAACTTTAATAAATCAAATAATATTAACATTTTGATTACTAAATATCAGTATACGTATATTAAACTGACAATGCACATTCATTTGTATTTTTTTCAGTAAAGTGCAAATTTTGTTCTGGCCTTGGGAAGGCATAGGGGTTTTTGAAAAGGGCAATTTCAATTTTCAATCAAATGAGCCCTTTTTGAAATTCCTACAACAACTTTCTATATAAACCTTATAGACCCCCAGGGCATAACTTAAAACCCTTGCACTGAGGGCTCTGAGGGGGTTACCATCCTTAAAGACCTAATTACCAGAACTTCAAAAACTAAAGAGAGATGGGCCGAACATTTTGAGAATTTGCTTAACCGAGATAGAGTTG
>JAQQPU010020664.1:540-15059 GCA_029168905.1 Artemia sp. Kazakhstan ARC1039
TTAGGTAACTAATGTAAAAAAGAAAAAGATACTTTCAAATTCTCCTCTTATGATTTATAAGTAATATTGTAAGATAAAGGTAACACAACTTCATCAGAACCCATCAGCATTCAATTAGATAGATGAGTGAATCAAACACTCAATTGTGGTACTCTTTTATCTTACAATATCAACTGGGTAATTTAGAATAAGTTGTAACTCCCTCACATCAATCAAATAATCCCCCTCCCACAACAAAACCAAAATAGGGTACAAGCACCAGAAATGATAAATATGGCTGCAACTGGCACTATTCCTTTTTAAAATGAACAGAGGTGGATTGAAATGCTTAACCCTGATGCTTTTCAATTCTATTTCATAGAGAACAAATTTGCTTACTATGAAAGGAAGGTAGATTTCAAATATATCTAGCTAAGATACACAGTTGTTTAGTAGAAGAGCATGTATTGAAACACCAGTAAATTGCACAGAGTGAAATGATAAAAAGGATAAAGCTTCAAAGTGAAGTTACTCAAAGTTAAATAGAGATGTGAAGCAAAACAAGTAGCTCTGAATCATTCCATTCTGAAAATCAAAAAGTTAATTCATAATCAGGGGTGTTGTTTGGGGGGGGGGCAGCCACCCCCCAATAATGTGGAGAAACAAATATTATATATCCCATGCCCCTTGACTATCTGGATATAGACCCCTCTTGTCCCCCCTCCCCAACAAAAATACTGGAGTTCATAATTGCTGTGAAATGTAAACATTATTTGCTTTATGATACACGACATGAAATTGGTATTAGCATTGTTAATGCTTGGCATTATAAGGAGGAGGCTAATCTACCATTGTTCCTCAAGGCTAAAGCTTCCATTCATTTTCAGGAACATTCAAGGGGAGAATTTATCTTTCAGTTTTCTTAAGAGGTTTTACACTGCTAACTGACAGAAATGTAAGTAAATTGTTTACACTTTTTGCTATCTTGAAAAGGGGTTAGGTTAGGAAAATGAAACTTTCAGTTATGAATCCAGGGCCAAAACCATACTTTGGAAAGGTATTACCAAGCTTCCACATTAACGATCTTATGATTTCTAAGTCTTAGGAATTTGTCTGCTTGACAGGTCTATGGTCTATACCATTTGAAATTTCAACAAAACAACATTTTACCTCAGGGACAGGTAGACTAAAGTATGTCATAGGAAGGTATTTTGAAGTACCTGCCTCCACTCCTTCCCCCTCTAGAGAGCAGTGACCTTTGATGACCTTTCAAAATCTTTGTGATCTGATACTGAAACCTTGCAAAACAGATCTTCTGCTTTAATTAAGTACAAGAAAACTATTTTCAGCTTCACAACTTTACTCAATCCAAATTCATGAGGTTTCAAAGATCTGCAAATATATTTCCTAAATTTAGAAAAAAACCATTGATATGGCTTAATATTCTACTCAAATAATAGGAATTGCATTTTCAGAATTAAAACCACAGAAAAAGAAACTGATGACTGAAAATTAAGGTAATATGTTGTTTTGTCAAAATTTCAATAGGTATAACCTGCCAAGTAGGCAAATTTCTAAGACTTGGAAATCAGAAAAGGGTTAAAATGGAAGCTTAGTAATACCTTTTTAGATTGTGTTTTTGGTCCTGGATTCATTACTGAAGGTTTCATTTACCTAACCCCTTTCCAAGACAGCAACAAGCAGTTAAACTAGAATTTTACTATTAATTTTTCTTTGGGATGAAAACCAGTGGTGTTGTTTGAGGATGGCAGGGGAAAAAAGAAAACACTAAGACCATAACATCCTTCCTTTATAAAGTACAATACACATTAATGATTAACCTACATTACCATAGTTTTTTCCAATAAATTGGACAAAATAAAATATAATATAGCCCATGAATATGGACTTTTTGCCCCCCCCCCCCCAATAAATTGCTGGAATAAAATTCTACTTTAGCTACTTTTGGCTATCTTGGAAAGGAGTTAGGTTCAGAAAATGAAATTCTGAAGGATGGATCTACAGGCTGAAGTAAGTCCCAGGATGGTATTTTGGAGTACCTACCTTTACTCCTTCTCTCTCTAGAGGGTCCTGAAATTTGCCTACATGACAGGTCTATACTTATTGAACTTTAGACAAGACAACATTTTACCTTAATTTTTAGTTATCAGTTTCTTTTTCTCTGGCTTTAGTTCTGAAAATGCAATTTTTGTTATTTGAGTAGAATTTTAAGCCATGGTTTTTTTTTTCAAAATTTAGGAAATGTATTTGCATAACTTTAACACCTTATAACTTGGGATTGAGCAAAGTTGCGAAGCTAAAAAAAATCTTTGTTGTACTTCATTTAGGCAGAAGATCTATTTTGCAAGGTTTCACTTTTATAACACACAGATTTTTAAAGGTCATCAAAGGTCAGGACCCTCTAGAGGGGGGAGTGAAGGTAGGTACTTCATAATACCTTCCCAGGACACATTTAAGCCTGTAGACCCATCCCTGAAAGTTTCTTTTTCCTAACCTAACCCCTATCCAAGATAGCCAAAAGTAGCTAAAGTAGAATTTTACCAAAAAGACAGATGGATCTACAGGCTAAGGTATGTCCTGGGATGGTATTTTCAATTACCTACCTCCACTCCTTCTCCTACTAAAGGGTCCTGAAATTTGCCTACATAACAGGTAGAACCTATTGAAATTTGACAAAACAAGTCTTTACCTTAATTTTCAGTTATTGGTTTCTTTTTCTCTGGCTTTAGTTCTGAAAATAGAATTCCTGTTATTTGAGTAGAATTTTAAGCCATATCAATGGTTTTTTTTAAATTTAGGAAATGTATTTGTGTATCTTTAAAACCTTAATACTTGGGATTGAGCAAAGTTGTGAAGCTGAAAATTTTGTTGTTGTAATTCATTTAAGCAGAAAGATCTATTTTGCAAGGTTTCACTCAAGATCAAAGGTCAGGGCCCTCTAGAGGGAGGAGTGGAGGTAGGAACTTCAGAACACCTTCCCAGGACATACTTTAGCCTGTAGACCCATCCCTGAAAGTTTCGTTTTCCTAACCTGTCCCCTTTCCAAGATAGCCAAAAGTAGCTTAAGTAGAATTTTATCAAATGCTGGAGCTATGCTCCTGATGGGAACAAGGTTAAAAAAAAGAAATTTATCAATTATTCCCCCTTTGTTACTGTTTCTAAATGTAAGAAAAAGTGCTATTACAACTAAATCCTAAAACATGTCAATACAACTGGAACTTTTAGATTCCTGAATTTATACTTTCTCAGCATGATAGTTGTCACCCAGACAATACCCCTTGAATTCTGATTGGGTAAATTTTTGACAGTTCATATCATTGACTTACATATAAAGTAAACATACTACATGATGCCTTTTTTATGCTCTTTCCAAATATAACAATAATTTTTTTCAGAAATGAATTTTACCCCCACCTCTATATATACTAATTCAGGGTATATATTTGCACAAGAGGGCAGTGGGGGTAAAGTTTATTTCTGATACAAATGAGAGGTAAGTTTAAAATCTACCCCCCCCCCTTCCTCTAATGTGCAAATATATACCCTGAATTGGTATATATAGCCTAGGGATGGGGGTAAGATTCATTTTGACAAAAATGATCATTATATTTGTTAAGAGCATAAAAAGGGCATCAAGTAGTATGTTTACTTTATTTGTAAGTCCATAATATGAACTGCTGAAAATTTACCTCTGATTGTCTATCAGATATATAATGGGTAGGCCTACAAAAAGAAAACAATAAGACCATAACAGTCTTCCTTTATAAAGTGTAATACACTTTATTGATTACATTACCATAGTTTTCTTCATATTTATCTACGTCTTAAATAATATTTATTCAACAATTCCTTTGAAGTTCCTATATAGTCCAGGACCATATTTGGAACCACTAGGAGAGGGTGCATTGCCTGCACAGCATAGGCCTAAACAAGCTTACCAGGCAATACCACAAAGATAGCCCTTTTAACTACTAGTATTACCAACCCACATTTTAAACACATTTAAAAAAATACTTATTCAATAACTTCTTTGAAACCTTTTACAGCCTACAGTGATTTTTATGGGTACAGCAAACCTGTATTAGCAAAGGAACAATAAAAAATGGCCTATATAGTTCAGGACCATATCTGAACCATTAGGAGGGAGGTGCATTGTCTGCATAGCAATAGGCCTAAACAAACTTATCAGGCAATACCATGTAGATAGCCCTTTTAACCACTAGTATTACCAACCCAAAGTTAAATTACAGTCTAGGCTACTTTTTAGTTCATTTGACTTATTTACAAGTCAATCAGGCTTTTTATAACCTATAGCTCACCAAATACTTCACCAGGCTTTGGAGCTGAAAATGCTATGTTAGGGCTAAAGGCTAAAAGAAGCTGTTTTTACTCACTCTGTCAGGTAGTTTTAGGTCTCGGGATTTTTTTCAAGATTCTTTGCACAAGGGAACACAACAGTATGGTCCTCCCATTGACGAGACTCGAAAAAGACCACAAAAAGTAGACTTTTGTTGTTATTTTCTTCTTTATTCCTATTAGAGATGAGCGATTTTTACCAACAACATGGCTGCCACGAGTAGTTCTTTTTCTATCCGAGGGTGGCACTTCAAAAACGAATAAGGTCTATATAATTTTTGGGTGGAGTTCGAAATTCAGGTTAAATTAGATCTTGCAATGATGAGTGCAAACAAAAGAAATTCAGAGACAATGCTATCAAATATGAAGGTTTAAATCGGGTAAAAACTTCCCAAATTCTCGTTGATAATTTTCCCAAATTTTGTTGATTATCAACGCGAATTTGGAAAGTTTTGTCCCGATTTAGACCTTCGGGTCAAAACTTCCCAAATTCAGGTTGATAATTTTCCCAAATTTTGTTGATTATTTGGGAATTTTTGACCCAATTTAGACCTTCGGGTCAAATTCTCGTTATTTTGATCAAGATTTATCTTTCCTAAACATGAACAACAGGATCACAATCTTAGACTTGCTTTAGCCTATTAAAAAAGAGTATTTAAGAGATAATCTAATAAATTGTGAGAAAAGCATACAAAAGCATTCAAAAATCCGCAATTAATGATTATGACAAAGGAGATGGGTTTTGTGCGCTTCACAATGCTTGAAAGGTATGTCAGCACGTAACTGTATAATGTTTTGACCCGATTTGGACCACTGTTCCTATTTTTTCACTGATAATTTTTC
This sequence comes from Artemia sp. Kazakhstan ARC1039, assembly GCA_029168905.1. Lineage (NCBI taxonomy): Eukaryota > Metazoa > Arthropoda > Branchiopoda > Anostraca > Artemiidae > Artemia > Artemia sp. Kazakhstan ARC1039. The sequence continues at coordinate 5,740 of JAQQPU010020664.1, forward strand.
CCAAATTTTGTTGATAATTTTCCCAAATCTCATCGATTATTTTCCCAAATTGTTTAAAAACATGTAAAAATTTGGGAAAATAATCAACAAAATTTGAGAAAATTATCAACGAGAATATGGAAAGTTTTGACCCGAAGGTCTAAATTGGGTCAAAACTTTCCAAATTCGCGTTGATAATCAACGAAACTTGAGAAAATTATCAACGAGAATTTGGGAAGTTTTGACCCGATTTAGACCTTCATTGTCTTCATTGAAGGATTTCGACTCCATGTTCCGAAATCTGGAACAGTGAAGCATTTCTGAATGATTACATACACTTCTGTAGTCGAAATTTTTTATTTTCAGTCTCTTGCTTGACGTGAAAGATATTTTCCTTTGTTTTCAGGCATATAAGAGAATCAAATAAAAAATTGAATTAAAGAAGATCTGACAAAAATAAAATACTTGCCAACATATAAAATGGTATTTTACATTACTTTCTGACTAATATACTGAATTATTCTCAGTCAACAATAGAAATTGATTTAAAAAGAAAAGCTGTGAGACACAAACTTTTGCGTAAGGAGCAAGGGGTTGAGGGGGGGGCAGCCCCTTTCATATACAGAATAATTTCTGTTCGTTAAAGTTTTAATGTCGCTCCTTACTTTCAGTTAAAAAAACCGTTTTTAATTTAATTTCTGAATGTTTTTGAGTTAGTGCAGCTTTTATTTTGCCTCACCGTACATGAATAATCAAAACGAAATTTGAGTATTAATTTTACTTTTTTTGGCTAAATGGCTTTCTCAAAATTTTTCTCTAACTTAACTTACAAATTAATTTACGTAACGAACTTCTATATTTATTTATTTTTATTGCGTATATTAGGGGCTGGGCCCCTAATCAACACCTCGCTCTTTATGCTAAGTTCAAATGTTGTTCCAATTCTTTAAGAATGATCTCTTAATCATAATGGCCGTTAATTTGGATAAATAGCTGTGATGAAAGCACAAAAAAAGTCTTTAGCGTAAAGAACGAGGTAATGAGTAAAGGGCGAACCCAATCATGTACGCATTAATTTATGTTCGCTTTAAATTTTAATGTTGTTCCATACGTTCAGTTGAAAAAATTGTTTTATTATTATTTAATTTCTGATCTTTTTTTTTAAATAATTCTGGCAAATCCGGCACCCCCTTTATAGCAATGTCCCTTCCTCCACGAAAACTTCTTACATAGAAAGATGCTTCCATATAAAACCCAACCCCACCCCACCTTCAAACTACCAAAAAATCCCCCAATTTATAGAATAAATAGCTCTGATGAAAGTACAAAAAACAAACTTAAGGTAAAGAACAAGGTAATGAGTAGACGGAGAACCAAATCATATACATATTAATTTATGTTTGTTTTAAATTTTAATGCCGCTCCCTAGGTTCAGTTGAAAAAAATTGTTTTTATTATTATTTAATATCTGACCTTTTTTTTTAAATAATCATGGGAAATCTGGCGCCCCCTTCATAGCAATGTCCCTTCCTCCATGAAAACTTCCTACATGGAAAACCTCCTCCTATGGAACACCAAACCCAACCTCCCAACTACCAAAAAAATCCCTCCTGAAAACTTTGGTATGCTTCCCAATAACCAATTACTGAATTTTTCGACCCTGCTGAACAAAATGGGTATCTCAAAATTTTGATCGGATGCTTTTGGGGAAAAAAAATGAGCTTGGGAGGGGGCCTAGGTGCTCTTCATTTTTTTGGTCACTTAAAAAGGGCACTAGAACTTTTAATTTTCGTTAAATTGAGCCCTCCCGTGATATTCTAGGATCAACGGTTCAATATGATCACTCCTGGGAAAAAAATAAACACGCGTCCGTGATCTTCCTTCTGAAAAAAAAAAATACCAATTTCACATTTCATTTTTGCAGATAGGAACTTAAAACTTCTAATGCAGGGTTCTCTGACATGCCGAATCTGATCGGTGGGATTTTCATTAAATTTCTATGACTTTTAGGTGGTGTTTCCCCCTTTTGATGTAACCTATACATTTGTAATCAGCATAAAACCTGATTCTTTTAATGTATCTACTTCTACCACTACTACTAACAACTCACCGCAGCACCAAGCCACCTGAGGCAAACACAGCTACGCACGCTCCTCTTCCATCACAATCTATTCAAAGCCGCCCTTTTTACACCCGCCCACGAAGTTCCCATTTCCTTTAAATCTTTCTTTATGACGTCCTCCCACCCCCGACGGGGACGACCTGCTTCTCGTTTAGCCCTAGATGGCTGGCCGAAAAGAACAATCTTTGTCAATCTGTCATCTTTCATTTGCACAACGTGCCCTAGCCACCTCAACCTTTTTTTCATCATAGCCCTAGAGAGCGGTTTTGAACCATCATTGTGTATCATAATGTATCTATTAGTATCAAAATTCTGTTTTTAGAGTTTCGGTTACTATTGAGCCGGGTTGTTCCTTATTTACAGCTCGTTATCACGAACTGTTTGAGAAGATTAATAATAGAAAAAATTTTCTGGACAAAGGGGTTGTTGATGGGTAAGCTTAAGACAAAAAGAGCTGTTTCTGTAAAAAAAAATTACAAAATTTCATTTTTGCAGATATAAGCTTAAAACTTCTATAGTAGGGTTCTCTGACATGCAGAATCCGATGGTGTGATTTGCATTAAAGTTCTATGACTTTTAGGGGCTCTTTCCATTTCCTTTACATGTTTTTTTATGACGTCCTCCCACCCCAGACGGGGACGACCTGCTTTCCGTTTAGCAGTAGATGGCTGGCTGAAAAGAACAATCTTCGGCAATCTGTTATCCTTCCTCCGCCCAACATGCCCTAGCAACCTCAACCTTTCTTTCATTATAGCCCTTGAGAGCGGTATTGAACCATCATTATCTATCATAATGTATCTGTTGGTATAAAAATTCTGTTTTTAGAGTTTCGGTTACTATTGAGCCGGGTCGTTCCTTACCTACAGTTCGTTATTACGAACTGTTTGACAAGATTAATAATAGAAAAAAAATTCTCGACCAAGGCGTTGTTGATGGGTAAGCTTGAGACAAAAAGAGCTGCGTCAGCTTTTCCCACTCTTCTCTGTATTTTTTTCTTCAAAATTTCACCAATTTTCCATTTGGGTTTTCACGCTAAGGATAATACACGCTTGGATAATTTGAAATTAAGATTGTCATGGGGTCTGGAATGAGATATAAGAGTCCCTACGGGGTTCTGAAAATTCCAATTGTATTTATTGACAAATTCCTGAATCTTTCAGTAAACACTAGACTTTAAATTTTGAGTTTTGTCATTGTTATTGTGAAGGCAAAAGGTGCCTACTTTGCGCCGATTTTCGTTTACATGCGCAAAATCGGTGCAATGCGCCAATTTGGAAAATTCAATGCGCGATCAACTCGAAAAAGTGCCAAAATGGCGCAAATGTGTAACCAGCTGGCAACTATGTTTTTGAACTGCTTGGTCAAAAGTTGTGCGGCCTAAAAGTGAAAATTTGCCGATAACCCCATTTGTCTAGTGAAAATGCACTGAATGAATGATTTCCCCCCTCAAAATGTGTACTGATTCGAAAAATTCAATACACAACCACCTCAATAAAGTTCTAGCATGAATAAAATACACCCCATCTGGCCACTCTGCTTGCGCCAGGCTATAAAATAAGCAGCCGAAAATTAAGCTAACTGCCATAGAAACAGTCAAAAGGCAGATTACAAATGGCTGTCTTTAAACATTAAAAAGTAGACCCTGAAACATACATTTGTAAGCTTAGGGATGCAAAATGTCTATAAAAAATTCATTTTCTCGAAAGTTGAAGATGAATTTCGGATAAAAACCCCATATTACGCTCAGCGTTGGTTGGTTCTATTTTATTCGACTAATGAAGAAATAATTAAACGACAAAATGAATTATGGAAAACATTTCAGTTTTTTCCTCGTGAAAAGTATATGAAGCAAGTGAAATTAAACGGGTATAAAGTCCATGAATAATATTTAAAAATAATTTAGGGGAATTTGAAAATTTTTTGCAAAACCCCTCCCCCAGGCTGTTATCCATTTTTTTTTGGGTGTTGGTGATCTCAAATCAGCCTGGGTTCTTGGGCAAACCCCGCAGGGTTTTATGTTTGGAGGGAAGCTGGCTGCTTCTTACTTCTTGATCTGGGGCCAGATCGTTTTGACATCATCAATTGTTACAATCAGCAACGGTAACAGTGAGAGTCGAAGCATTAGTTTAGATGACCAGTGGATCAGACCAGTTGTGTTACCAACTAGGCCGTGCTGGCCTGTTAAATAGTTTCTTCAATCTTTTTGTGGCTGACGCATGTCAGAATTTTGAAATTCTTTGACTTTGCGAGCTTTTGCCGACACAACTGAGGTCAAGAATTGAGATTCCAATTCCATGACCTCTTAATCCGGCTTAGAACCAGACAGTTAAGTTTCTAATACAACAAAGAAGTTATAATTTATAGTCAAGCAAGATTTTTCTTAGAGATGTAAAACAAATTAATTACTATGGTACATTCTAAGTCACTGGAGTTGTCAGTATGTTTCATTTTCTTCGTCTTCCTCTTCATCTTCCTCTCCTTCACTTTCTGTAAAAGAAACATCCACTTAAGCTAACCACTACAAATAGACGAACAGATAAAGTCGTAAGCAGGGCATCTGAGAGTAAAGCGAACAAAATAAAAGGATAAGCATTTTTGTAGTTAGTTAAGTTTAGCAAAATGCATTATTACTCCATGATTTTATTCCTCGATAAATAGAGGAGAACTCAGACCTTGTAGTAATGGTAATTGGAGCAGGCAAGGTCTTGCTTGTTCGAGTGTTATAATTATGAAAACCAGACATATAACCTGAAGCATGCCTGAAAAGCATAACAGGATTTATTGCAGAGGACAAATTTTTTGGGCCTTCCTACTGACATTATATAACTGGTTGCCTTCAAACATGTAAGCTTAATCACGTAGCGAGTAGATCTTATTTAAAAAAAACAAAAAAATCAGTTTTGAAATTTTCAGGTTTTTTTCTAGTTTGAATTAAAACATTAAAATTATTGCTGAGGCACCGTAAATACTTTTGCAGTTTACTAAAACTTCAGTTTACAAAGGGATTCTGAACTGAACTTAAATTTTTTTTCAACTTTTTTTCATGTCTTAAAAAGATATTGCTTACACTAATAAGAAAAGAAATTCGATAATGATGTTATTTTGTAACGATTTCTATTAAGCTTCAAACTTTTTGTTTTCTTTTTTAAAGTTTTTCAATTGCTGCAATCCCTTGTTAAAATATATAAAAATATTTTTGCAATTACCAGTTTTTCGCTCTTTAAGCAATTTAATGTAAACTTTTTGGTCTTTAAGCGTGTGACAATGTCATTGCAATACTGTCAAACAGTTCGTGGTAACGAACTGTAAGTAAGGAGCAACCCGGCTCAATGGTAACCGAAACTCTAGAAAACGGGTTTTTGATACAAAAAGATACATCAAAAGAATCAGATTTCAATGCTGATTTTAAATATATAACTTTCATCAAGTTTAGTGCTACCCATAAAAAGTTACGCGCCTGAAAAAATTTGGCTGATTTTCAAAAAAAGGGGGAAAGACCCCTTAAAAGTTATAGAACCTTAATGAAAATCACACCATCATATTCAGCGTATCAGAGAACCCTACTGTAGAGGTTTCAAGCTCCTATCTACAAAAATGTGGAATTTTGCATTTTTTGCCAGAAGAAAGATCACGGATGCGTGTTTATTTGTTTGTTTTTTTTTTCCCCAGGGGTGATCGTATCGACCCAGTGGTCCTAGAATATCGTGGGAGGGCTCATTGGAACGGAAATTAAAAGTTCTAGTGCCCTTTTTAAGTGACCAAAAAAAATGGAGGGCAACTAGGCCCCCTCCCACGCTTATTTTTTTCCCAAAGTCACCCGATCAAAATTTTGAGATAGCCATTTTGTTCAACATGGTCGAAAATATGATAAATATGTGTTTTAGGATGACTTAATCCCCCGAAGTCCCCAGACGGAGGGCTAAAAGTTATGAACTTTACCCAATGTTAACATATAGTATTGGTTATTGGGAAGTATACAGAAGTTTTCAGGAGGTTTTTTTCTGGTAGTGGGAGGGAAGGGTGGGTCGGGGGTTATGTTGGAGGATCTGTCCATGAAGGAAGTTTTTATGGGGGAAGGGAAATTGCCATGAAGGGGGCGCCGGACTTGCCAGCATTATTTATTGGTTATTGGGAAGTAAACAGACATTTTCAGGAAGGATTTTTTTCTGGAGGGGGGGGGACTAGAGGAGGGGGTTACTCTGGAGAATATTTCCGTGGAGGATGTTTCTTTGGGGTAAGGGACATTTCTATGAAGGGGGCACCGGATTTCCAAACATTATTTAAAAAACGATCAGAAATTAAATAAAAAAAACAAGTTTTTTCAACTGAAAGTAAGAAGCAACATTGGAACTTAAAACGAACAGAAATTATAACGCATGTGAGGGGTTCTCCCCCAAGTCAATACCTCGCTCTTTAAGCTACAGTTTTTTTTAGTGCTTTCAAAAGAGCTATCTATTCTAATTAAACGGCCTTTGTGATTCAGGGGTTTGTGAATCAAATTTTTTTTTAACTTTTAACGTAAAGAATGTGGTATTGACTAAGGGGAGAACCCCCTCATATACGTAATAACATATACGTAATAAAAAAAAACAATAAAAAAACAAGCAATACGGCTCAATAGTAATCAAAACTTTCAAAAACGGAATTTTGATGTCAATAAATGTATCAAAAGAATATGTTTATAATGCTGATTCTAAATATATCAATTTTTATTAAGTTTAGTATTACTCATCAAAGGCTACGAGCCTGAGAAACTTTACCCGATTTTTTAAAGAGGGGGGAAACATCCCCTACAAGTGAAAGAATTTTAATGAAAATCACACCGCCAGATTCAGCGTATCAGAAAACCCTATTACATACGTTTCAAACTCATATCTGCAAAAATCTGCAACTTTGTATTTTTTGCCAGAAGAAAAATATACGAATATAGAAGTTAGTTACGTAAGTTAATTTGTAAAGACATCCATTTAGCAAAAGAAAAGTAAAATTTTTATGCAAATTTTGTTTACTTATTCAATGACGGTTAGCCAAAATAAAAGCTGCATTAACTAAAAAACGATCAGAAATTAAATAAAAAAAACAAGTTTTTTAAACTGAAAGTAAGGAACGACATTAAAACTTAAAACGAACAGAAATTATTCCGTATATGAAAGGGGCTGTCCCCTCCTCAACGCATCGCTCTTTACGCTAAAGTTTGACTCTGTCTCACAACTTTATTTTTTAAAACAATAAAAAATTTTAGCGTAAAGAGCGAGGCGTTGAGGAGGGGACAGCCCCTTTCATATACGGAATAATTTCTGTTCGTTTTGAGTTTTAATGTCGTTCCTTACTTTCAGTTTAAAAAACTTGTTTTTTTTATTTTTATTTATAAAAATGACGTCACTCAAATAAATAGTCTTTTCCCTAAAATTAGGGCTCTTAACAAATTTTATGAAACTTATGATCTATCTACAATCGTTTTTGAGCCGTTTTCGAGAAAACATTAATGCATAAATAAATAAATATACAATGATTGCTCGTTTACATCGTATAATAAAAATAGGAGCAGTGGCATTCATCGGAAAGGTTATACGTAAATTTAGGTTTGATTACGTTTTTATTGGTTAAGTCTACCAGAACTTTCCACAATTCCTTTACAAGAAGAACACTAAAGAAAAAAATGAAGTAATTTGTGATTACAGACGAATCTAATCAGTTTTATTCTTGATAATTACTGTGATCAGACGCATCTTACCGTCTTCACCCTCCTCTTCCTCCTCTTCTGTGCCTTATTTTCTGGTTCCTCCTCTTTTTCTACTTCTTCTTCTTTCTTCTTTTATGCCTTGAAAGAAGACGTAAGAATAAACAATTGCCCATCGAATAATAATGATAAAAAAAGCACCTAAAAAATTTAGCACCAATAAAAACAGGCACTGCAATTGCAAACATCAAGGAAAACATGAACCATAGTATTTAAGATCTAATGACAAGACGATCTATGAGTGAAAGGACAATCTAATGACTAAGATCAGAGCCTAGATCTAATGACAGTAAGTGACAATATTACATCTACAGATGCAACACATTAAGACCAAATCAAAGGAACCACTGTAAATTGACAAGGCCAGATCGAATGAAAATGGATATTTTGGGACATACGGAACAAAGGTTCATTTCATAATAATATCTAGGGAGATCTCCACGGTTGAATTTAACTTTTAACAAAATATATAGAAGACTGGACACAAAACTCGCTGGGAGAATGTCCACGATAGTGAATAACGACAGTGAATGCATTTAATTGGAAAAAGGGAAGGAGACAGTAGAAATAACAAGCAATACATGAGCAGCCTTATTCTGTATCTTTTAAAGTGAAATAAGATTAGATTGAAACGTATTTAGGTAAACCAATCCTGCATAATCAAAATTAGATTGTTCTCAAGTACAATAAAGTACCCTAAGTGTGAGTAAGGAATTGAATGTTTTAACCAGTTCATTTTACCAACACCCTGTGATGCTTTCGTGCAAATAACATTGGTATGATCCTCCCATGAAAGATTTTCGTTAATATCCACCCCTAAATAACGAAAAATTCTCACTCCTTCAATAGACGATAAACTGTCTTCAAGCATAACGCAAATGTTAGTTAATTTTGGACACCTGCACCCAGTTCTACAAAGAATAATAAGTTTAGTTTTTTCTTACTAAGCACAAGTTTATTGTCATCAATCCACTTCTAAATACGACTGAATGTATGGGAAATATCTATTTGAAGCTCATTTAAAGATTTAACACCCACAGAAGCAGCTGTATCATCAGCAAACTGGGTATCAAGAGAAACACCGCTTCAGAACAGACGCTCTTTCTGTACAGGTGGACTACAGATTTGCCCTGACCAATCAGCTAGATAAAAGTTCAAATCTCTGTTTTTTTTTAAATAATAGTATCTTTCAATGGCCCAGACCTGGAAGACAAAAATAGGATTTCAACTTTAAAGCTTACTTATTGCAAAAGAATCTAGCTTAGCAACGAGAGTTTACCTTATGATTGAAAATTATACTATAGATTGTAGAAGCAGCTGTATTTAGGTAAATTTAAGCAAATGTATTTACGGAAAAGAAAACAGGTCATTTATCTGAGAAAAGAACAAGGGATGGAACCCCAACAATAATACTTTAAAAACTAATTTGGGCTGTATATTTGCATAGGGCTATATATCCAGGTACGACAAAAACCAGGA
>JAQQPU010020666.1:2901-15311 GCA_029168905.1 Artemia sp. Kazakhstan ARC1039
CAAACTTTGAAGAAAAAAAAGACTGATCAATGATCTCTAGGGCCTAAATGTAATCCCTGGAGAACTCGAATATTCATACAAATACTATCACTAATTATTGACAAGCAACAAATTGACAAACAAACAAACTTTGAAAAAAAAGGCACTGTAGGCTACACTACATGAAAAAGAGAGATTCCTCCTAAAAACTATTTATTTGTACTAGTAGAAAGAAGATGTTTCTTATAAATATATTTAAATGACGAAAGTGAAAAAGAATCTTTTATTTCCAGCGGGATACTGTTCCATAATTTTGCTCCAACGTATTTGATAGAAAAAGTTGCTCTTTGCGTGTGACAAATATCCGAGATAAGAGAAAAATGTGTGGATGACGACGTTGGATAAGCCTGATAATATGTCGATAAATGAAAAAGGACAAGTTGTGTTAGTCCTGGGGGTGCTAGACTATTCAAGTATTTATAAATGAAAACAGCAGTTTGGAGCTGGCAAATGTGTCTCACTGTTAGCAACTGAGATTTAAGAAAAACTTCTTTAGTATTAAGTCTATTAAAATAAATCGACTTTACAGCTCTGTTTTGTAAGATTTAAATTCTCTTTAAATTATAACAAAAAGAATTAGCCTAAACGTAACAACTATAATGTATATAAGGATAAACAAGAGTAAAATAAAGGGTTCGCAAAACTTTTTGCGGAAGGAAGTTTTTAAGTCTATACAAAATCCCATCTCATCTTTAAATTTTTATAGATATTGAATTTAATTGTTCTCTCCATGACAATAATTCATCAATGATTACACCTAAATATTTAAATTTTGAAACCCCATATATTAAATGCCATCAGCTGTTAAAAATAGTTCAGTGTTTACCTTTTTGATAGTAGAAAAAATTATGTAATTTGTTTTTTTAATATTAAACAATAAACGGTTACTCCTCGTATATTTTATTCGATCATTCAACGCGCTCTCCATGGTCTCAAAAAGGGTTTCAACACGTAAAGCTCGGAATAATAAAACTGTATCATCTGCGAATCAATATTTCATAAAATTTCCTATATCCACGATATAAATGAGGTAAAGGAGTGGCCCTAAAATCGACCCCTATGGAATTCCGCAAGTTATTAGGTGCTCTCGTGATCTTTTTGGTCCAACTATAACGACCTGTGACCTATCTGATAGATATGACTCAATCCAACTAACAAGCCACGGTGGAAATTTATAATTCTTTAACTTTCTAACTAAAAGATTCTGGTTTACTCTATCAAATGCTTTCGACAGGTCAATAAATAAACTCGGGCATAAAAACCCGTATCTAGAAAATCTTTCACTATACAAATAAAATGGGTAATCGCGTGATGCGTCGAATGCCCTTTCAGAAATCGATATTGGCTAGGTGGTATTATTTCATTTTCTTCCGCAAATTTACTTATTTTCTCATGCATTAATTTTTCAAAAATCTTCGAAATAACTGGTAAAATTGAAATAGGGCGGTAATTATTTATCTCTTCATTATTTCCACAGTTATATAAAGATATAATGCGGCTTTTCTCTAGATCTTTTCGAACAATTTCCTTTTGAAAAGACAAATTGATCAACAAATCAAAATATGAGATATCACCGGCAAAACATGTTTTAGAACCCGTTTCGGCATGTGATCAATTCCAGGAGCCTCTGATGGTCCCAAAGAACTCACTATCTTCTCCAAATCATTTGTGGAAACCGGTTCAAAAACCATAATACTTCCATCTTTATCAAAATTTGAAGAAATTTTACTTCCGTCTTCTATGTCTATATCATTATCAAATAGTGATGAAATATTTTGACTAATTTCAGCAAAACATTTACAAAAACTATCAGCTATAGATTGATAATTTCCTATTCTTTCCCCATTCGGGTTAACTATCTCCTTAGGGATCTCATTATCTTTATGTTTATTTGGCCTCCAAATTCGATTAATAATTTTCTATGTTGAAGATACATCATTCTTCGCAAGTTCAAAGGCATTAAAAAAATAATTCTTCTTAGCATCTCGTTTTTTCTTATTGACAACATTTCGATAACTAACATAAATATGTCGATTTTCATTCGACGGTTTCTTCAACATTCTACTATAAAGCTTGTTTCTTAATTGTATCATGTTTTGTAATTCCTTTGTTAATCGCGGAGGTTTAAAATTATTTTTCTTTCTCGATCTATTTTCATGTTGTCCTTAAATCTTACAACACTTGTGCATTGCTTCACGAATCTTATCAAAAAAAAAACATAACCTACTTCAGGGTCATTCTGACTCAGAACATCGCTCCATTCTAGTTTTCTTAAATGATCTTTTAATTTATTTAAATTTGGTTCATTGAAAACAAATATTTTCTCTTCAATTTTATGCTGGTCATTTGGATATGATGATAAATCGCTAAACAAAACTGTTACAAATTTAAGGAGATGATCCGAACCTGGCGCAATTAGCAAATTTGATGATTTCAGCCGGTCACAAATATCTTCACTAATTAATATGTTATCAATAAGTGTAGCTGTGCGTTTTGTAATTTATGTGGGGATGTTAATCGACGGGAAAAAACTAAATAATAGCATAGTTCAAGGGCGGATCCAGGATTTTTTTCGGGGGGGGGGTTACTAATTTCTGACTCAGTTTTCGACTAATTTTACTGATTTTTACCTAGGTTTTACTAATTTTCGACTCGGTCAAAAATTTCGGAGGGGGATTCAAACCGAATACCCCCCCCCCCTGGATACGGCCTTGGCATAGTTTTTAAAAATTCCGCATTCATATTATTTCCTAGCTCCAATAAATTATGGTTGAAATCTCCCATTAGCATACACGGCTTTTTACACGACCCTAAATTCTGACAAAGATTCTCAAAATGCTGAGACGTTTCCATGGGGTTAGAACTAGGTGTCCTGTAAATAATAGCAATCAAAATTTCAACATCAAACTTTTTTACATTAACAACAAAAGAATCAAACCGACTTTCAACCACGACACCTAAAGTTTCAACCACGACACCTAAAGTATCTTCTACAGTTACAGAAATATCAATCCGCACGTAAATTCCTAATTCACCTTTCCGCATCTGCGTTCTATTTTTATAATAAAAAGAATAACCTCCTAGTGAATACAAACTTAAAGGCGAAATTTCACTCAAGAAACTCTCAGTTAGTGATATTACATCAAAACAGAGATTACTTTCATTAACTGTGGTAAATAGTGTATCAAACGCAGTTTCAAGCCCCTGACAATTATACGTGGCTATGATAAAATCACTCGATGATTTAATTTGCCTCAGATCACAGGGATCAATATACTTAGATACCGGAATATTCAGGTCTGAACTCACTTTTTCAGTTCCACAACTACGTTCACAAAGGCCTTATTCACATACATTAGCTAAATTAAAGTAATTTCCTGCAAGACCAGATAGTCTACTAGTCAGCAGAGACATCTTGAAACAAAAAGTTCACCTTACTGTCACCAAAGCAGTTTAGTCACTCTCTTGTCTGTTAGCCAGAACCCTTGCTTCTTGAAGACGGGTCAGCGATACAACTTCTTATAGGTCCTTAATTCTAACTATTTGATCGCCAGACTTTGTAAGGATACGGCCCTGCACTGACCAAGCATTTCTCATACCCATTACATCCCTAGCAGCATTTAGAACTTCCTGTCTTGGACGAGTAAGGCTTTCACTTACAAAACATTTGGATCCTTTCAGCTTGCTCCAATTTTTCAATACTTCTCTTGCAACTGTTGGGCTTTTAAATCCGACTTCAACTGGGGGGGGGGGGGGTTCTACTACTACTGGGCTTTCCCAAAATACTAACATCCACAATGTCAGACTCGGACACCGATCGTAGACCTAGTTTGTTTGTTATTAAGTCTAGCACATTATTTATGGGATGCATTGTTGTTTCATTCAGACCAGCTAGGTGGTAAATAACTACCTAGGAAGACTTACTAGCTTGTTGCATTTCATCGAAGTTATACTCCAGGTTTGACAATGCTTGTGCTAAGAAATCGACTTTAGACTCCAGCGCTCCGATTCGGTCCACTAATTTTTTTTGGCTACTTTTAAGTTCCAACATAACGAATGAATAAACAGTTTGTGTTATTTTCTCAAGGTCATCTTGTGAGAGTTTGACTTTACCGAGCTCCTTTGCTATATTTTTCTTAACAATATCACAAATTGAGTCATTAGCCTGTGAAATCCATTAAGATAGCCCCCCAACCCCCCCACGCCCCTTTTTCTCGGCTGCATCCGGTAAAAATTTTGAGATAGCCATTAAGTTAAAATTTTTACAAAAGTCAGATAACAAAAACTCAGGTGTCGACACAAGCCCCCAGGGCCCGGGGGTAGGTGTTTTCAATTATGCCCTGGGGCATATATGGTTCTTATGAAAGGGATGTTCGTATAAACTTCAGAGAGGGTTCATTTGATTGGAAATTCAAAGTTCGAATTCACTTTTTCATAGTCAAAGGAGATATGAAAGCAACTAGCCCCTCCCCAAGCCTTCTTTTTCCAAACTCATCTGATGAAAATTTTTAGATAGACATTTTGGGAAAAAAAATAGTTCAAAGGTCAGATAAGAAAAACTCCGGTGATAATGTAACCCCCCGGGCCTAGGGGAAGCCGTTCTAAGTTATGCCTTAAAGTCATGCATGGTTCTTATGAACCATAAGAACCATGCATAATTTTTCGCCCAAACCTATCCGCTACAAATTTTGAGATAGCAAGTTTTTTTTAAATTGTTCAAAAATTAGACCACAAAAACTCCAGTGTCAACACAGCCCCCCAGGGTCAGGGGGATAGGTGTTGTAAGTATTGCCCTGGGGGCGTATATGCTTCTTATGAAATGGATTCTCGAATAAACTTCAGAGAGAGCTCATTTGATTGGTTAAAAGTTCTAGTTCACTTTTTAGGAGTTAAAAGATATCCAAGGGCAACTAGTCCCCCCCCCCTTCACACGCCATTTTTTTCCCCAGGCCTAGGCGATAATTTTTTTAAAATAACCATTTCATTAAAAATAGTTCAAAGGTCAGATAAGAAAAACTCCTGTGTCAACGCAACGCCCCAGGACCCAGAGGCAGGCGTTCTAAAGTTTTACTCTGGGGGCATATATGGTTTTTATGGAAGGGATGCTCGTATAAAGTTCGGAGAGGGTTCATTTGATTGGAAATTGAAAGTAATCGTTCACTTTTTAAGAGTCAAAAGAGATCGGAGGGCAACTAGTAACCCCCCCTCAAATTTTGTTTTTCCCCCAATTGCATCTTATCATGATTTTGAAATAGCCATTTTGTTCAAAATATTCCAAAAATCAAATTATTATAACTTAGGGTTAAGAAATCCTCCATAGCCCCCGAGGCAAGGGTTGTAGCTTACATAAGTTGCCTCTTATTAGAATATAAGATTTTTGGGGGTTGATAGTATTAACGTTGAGGGGGGGGGGGGGCTCATTTGATTGGAAATTGATACATATAGTTCCTTTTTAAGAGCCAAAAGTTATCAATAGGCAACTAGCCCACACTCCACTTTTTCATAGGGCATCCGGTCCGACATCCGATAAAAATTTTGAGATAGCTATTTTGTTAAAAATAGTTCAAACAGCAGATAATAAGAATTCCGAGGTTGACACAAACCAAAGTAAACTTGTTACTTTGTTGCCAGTTTTGATGCTTGATGAACATCTGATTTTTTTTATGAACTTTTAAATAAGGAATTTTTAAAAACTTGAAACTTTTTGCAATCAAAAACAAACTAAAATTAAAGAAAAACTTTCCGAAAAATAAGTTTTTCAAAGAAAAGTAAAGGCCATTTTAAACTTAAGCTCAGCAGATATAAATACCTGTTAAAATTAAAGTCAAAATGACCAGAAATTACTATTAAAGAATAATTGAAACCCAAAACGAACAGAAATTAAATAAACAGTCATAGCAAAAAACATACAAGAAGTAATAATATAAATAAATAAATAAATCTTAAAGCGAGTAATGCTTAGATTGAACATAAAATCAAGCTTAAAACGAAAAAAAATATTTTGCTATTGAAGTATAAATGAAGCTTAAAACGAACAGAAATTAAATAAACAATCACTGTAAACAAACATATAGTAGATATTAATGTAAATGAATAAAAATCTTAAAACGACTGAATCTTAAATTGAATATGCGAATCAAGCTTGGAACAAACAAAGATCACTACAAAACAAAAGTTTGGGTATCGCAAGGCCGTATCCAGGGGGGGTTACCCGGTTTGAACCCCTCCAGAAATTTTTGACCGAGTCGAAAACAAGTCGAAAATTAGTAAAACCTAGGTAAAAATCAGTAAAATTAGTCGAAAACTGAGTCAAAAATTAGTAGCCCCCCCCCCGAAAAAGTCAAAAATTAGTGAACCCCCCCCCGAAAAAAGTCCTGGATCCACCCTTGGGGTATCGCCTCCTTCTCTCACAGTAAAAGTCTGAAACCTACTGCGTCATTGGTGCATTACTGAAAACCAATTTTATTGTTTGTTTTTTTTTTTTTTTTTTTTTTTTTTTTTTTTTTTTTTTTTTTTTTTAGATGTTGTGATTCACTGTAGTTTGATAAAGCTTATTTAGTGAACTCTCCTTCTTTTTTTCGTTTTATGAAGCAAATGCTTTACAAGTTAAAAGTTCAAATGCTTATGTTTATATGTTTAAATATTAATGTTATGTTTATATTGTTTAAATCTTAAGCGTTTAAATGTTTAATGTTTATTTGATCTTTTCATAATCCCCCTTCTACACGCCATGGAGCCTTTGTGGGGATTTGTAGATTGTTATGTAATTATTTTACTGATATATGGAAAATAAATCTATCTATCTATCTATCTATCTATATTTGACTCAGTAGTCTTTTATACTTAATATTGAAAATAAACATTAAAATTATAGTAAAATTTTTAACTGATCTGCTTTCAGTAATTAATATCGTTATCCATCAAATATTCAGTTTACATTATTAGTTCTCTCTAAAGTTGTTCAAGACGAATATAGTTTCACCACAAAAAAGTGTTTGGGTACTGCCTCCTTCCTTAACTGTAAATAAAATCCAAAAGCCAACTGAGTCATTGACGCTTCACTGAAAGCGAAATATATTCCACATATTTCCTTTTCCAGTTCTTACAGCATTGAAAATAAAAATAAAATTACAATGCAATAAAATTCTGAACTGATGGATCTTTACCTTTTAATATATTATATATAAAATATTCAATTTGATTTTGTTTATACTTTCCAAGACTGTTCAAGACGCATATAGTTTTCAGTAAAGCGCCAATGACGCAGTAGGTTTTAGACTTTTACAGTGAGAGAAGGAGGCGATACCCCCTTCCTAAAAAATGTGTATCTCGAAGTTCTTATCAGATGGGTTTAGAAAGAAAGGGCATGGATGGGGGAGGGGGGCTAGGTGCCCTCCAATCTCTTTTGAATCTTAAAAACTGAACTGCAACTTTCAATTTCCAATCAAATGAGCCCTCTTTGACCTAGCTCTTTACGCTAATGTTTGAATGTTGTCTCAATTCTGTAATAATGACTCTTGAAACACAAGGGCCGTTTAATTAGAACAATAAGACGTTTTTAAAAGTACCAAAAAATTTAGCGTAAAAAGCGAGTTGAGGAGGGAGAAACCTTCCTTATGTACGTAATAATTTCTGTTCGTTTTAGGTTTTAATGTTGCTTCTTACTTTCAGTTGAAAAAACTTGTTAGTTTTTTTGTTTAATCAGGGGCAACGCTATAGCGTTGCCCTTAGTAGAGGTTATACGGCTCCAATGTTTTATTATTTATTTATTATTATTTTTTACCCAGAGGCAGTTATATGGAAGGGGTTGTCATATAAACTTCAGAGGAGGCTCATTTAATTGGAAATCAAGAGTTCTAGTGCCCTTTTAAGGGTCAAAAGTGATTGGAAGGAAGCTACCACCCCTTACACGTCCACCATTTCCCCAAACACATCCAATCAAAATTTAGAGAAAGTCATTTTGTTCTATGTAGTGGATTTTCAGATGGAAATTATGCTTTTGAGGAGGACACTGCCTCACAGGTCTCAGGGCACGGGTTGTAAGTTATACCCTGGGGGCATAAAAGGTTTTTGTAAAACTTTTGTCGTAGAAACTTCAAAAAAGGCTCATTCGATTAGAAGTTTAAATGGCTAGTGCCCTTTTTAATAGTCGAAAGTGACTGGAGGGCAAATAACCCCCCTCTCACGCCCGCCTATTCCCAAAACACATCCAATCAAATTTTTGAGATAGCTATTTAGTTCAATGTAGTTGAAAATTCGGGAAATTGGGTCTTTGATGATGACAACCCCCCCCCCCAGAACCCTCAGGGCAAGGCTTGTAAGTTATGCCCTAGGGCACATAAGGTTTTTATAGAAAAGTGTTGTCTTCAAAAAGGGCTCATTCGATTGGAAATTTATATGGCTAGTGCCCTTTTTAATAGTCGAAAGTGATTGGAAGGCAACTAACACCCCTTCCACGCCCACCATTTTCCGAAACGCATCCAATCAAAACTTTGAAAAAGTATTTTTGTTTGACTTAATTGAAAGTTCTGGAAATTATATCTTTGAGCACGACACTCCCCCCACAGTCTTCAGGGCAAAGGTTATAAGCTATGCCCTGGAGCATATATGGTTCTTATGGAAGGAATGCTCGTATAGACTTCAGACTGGGCTCATTTGATTGGAAATTGAAAGTTCTAGTTCAATTTTTAAGCTTCAAAAGATATCGGAGGGTAACCAGCTCCCTCATGGCCTTTTTTCCCAAATGCATCTGATAATAATTTTGAGATAGCTATTTTGGTAAAAATAGTTCAAAGATCATATAAAAAAAACTCTGGTGTCAAAACAATCCCCCAGTGCCCAGGGGCAGGCGCTGTATCTAGTTCAGTTTTTAGAGTCAAAAGAGATTGGAGGGCAACTACCCCCCCCCCTCCCCACGCTCTTTTTTTCTCCAAATGCATCTGATAAAATTTTTTTACATAGCCACTAAGTTAAAAATTGTTCGAAAGTCAGATAACAAAAACTCAGGTGTCGACACAACACCACAGGGCCCGGGGTCAGGCGTTTTTAAGTTATTCCCTGGGGCTCACATGGTTCTTATGAAAGGAATGCTCGTATAAACTTCAGAGAGGGCTCATTTGATTGGTTGAAAAAAGTTCTAGTTTATTTTGAAAAGTTCTTCATTTAATTGGAAAAAGTTCTAGTTTATTTTTTCAGAGTTAAAAAAAGATCGCAGGGGAACTAGTCCCTCCCGCCCTCCAAGCCTTTGGGTTTATCGAATGGATAAACCCATCCGAAAAAAAATTTGAGGTGACCATTTTGTTAAAAATAGTTCAAAGTAATTGTTCAAAAATAGTTCAATAGTTAAAAATCAGATATTAAAACTCAGGGGTCGGGGAGAACCCAGGGACAAGCGTAGTAAATTATACTCTGGGGGTATATATGGTTCTTATAGAAGGGATGGTCATATAAACTTCAGAGAGGGCTCGTTTGATTGAAAATAGAAAGTTCTAGTTCACTTTTAAAGAGTCAAAAGAGACCGAAGGGCAATAAGTCCCCCCCAAAGTGTTTTCTTTTCCCAAACCCATCTGATAAAAACTTTGAGATAGCCATTTTGTTAAAAAATAGTTGTTTTTGGATACTAATCTTTTAAATAAAGTAAGATTTCAACCTGTGTGTTTCCCTACAGACATTTATAATCGGCTTATTTATTCTCTGGCTATTGACATTTTTTACTGAACATAAATTCCCTTGAGATTTAGTGACTTAATAAGTACAGAGACTCAGACAGAAAAATTTAATTACCCCAGAGGATTGTATTCTTTATGGACAGCAGCGGTATGGCCGAAATGAATTCTAGATCTAGCTGCGTTGCCAGAGCTTGATTGTTGCGCTGTGGAAAGTGCGCCCGAATTTTTAGAGCAGTGTTGCCACCTACTGTACTGACTGAATATAAGCCAAAATTCTAAAGTAGTTTCCGGAACAGAATATTGATTGATAACATATACTAGACAACAAGCAGAAGAGGGGTGGGTTCCTGCCGCAAGCGCCGTATGTACCTGCCGGTATTTAGTTACCCTTAAATTGCGGGGAATTGGTGAGTGGGTCCCGACACTTCCCTTGTTCCTAGTATTGTGTGGACGGAGGCATTTGAAGTCTCAGAGGCGTTTGTCTGTGCAAACAAAGCAGAATTCGTCAGTCGTGCGCGCAACATCCCATGCTGCTGTGCATAGAGCTTGTTACGTCATGCTGTTTGAACAGAGTGAGAATTTGCATTATTCGCCCGTGTTGAATTTCGTTCAGCGAAACAAGGAAGAGGGAATAGATGATGAGACTATCAAAAGATTTGGAGCGGAGTTTTTTGATTGCGAAGTGATTGTGATCGCAAAGAAATGGCTGGGCTTGAAGCTGGATCCTGATGCGCCATTTCAGAAGCGAACCGGAACGAAGGCACCATCTAGTCACCTTGGTGATATCTTGGAAATGCTGAGAAAAGGTGATTCAGATTGTTTTACAATTCCGACTTTCGTCATTCGAAGCCCTTCGGAAGTGCCAGTTATCCCGGCTTCGGCTTACTCGGCTTTGCTCTCGAAAGTCAATGAACTGAACTTGCATCTAAAAACTATATCCAATCAGTTCGAGTCTTATTCAGCCAATTTTCCACCGCTACCCCAGCCTGGGGATGCTGCTTCTTCACTATCGAGTAGCCATGCTACAGTGATTGTTTCAAACCTTCCGCAAACAGTTTGCAACCCCAAAAGTCGAAAGGAATTCTTAGACCAATTGTCAGGTCACGAGTCAGTTTCCAGTGTCCGCCCACGAGGTGACAAGTTGTATGTCAACATTGAGAAATCTGTTATTTCGGATTTCTGCAATTCGATTAGTGCAGCCGCATCGGGTGCTACCACTAAAACTGTGCTTAAGCGTCACCTTGGGATTGCTAGAGGTATCCCTGAGGATTTTGACATTGCTGGACTAAATTCGTACCCTGGTGTGACTGAAGCCACTCGTTTCGGCTCTTCACAAACAATTAAGCTAGAGTTTTCGGATACATTCGCAAAAGGCAATGCCATCAAGAACGGCCTGAAAATAGGTTACGAAATATTCCGTGTGTACGATTTCATCAGTGTACCCCGTTGCTGCTTCAAATGCCGATCCCCAGATCACATGATGAAGGATTGCACCAGTCCTGTTGATAAATGTGCTCGTTGTGCCGGTAATCATACTGCCACTAAGGAAACGCCTTGCCAAAATAGCCCCAAATGTGCGAACTGCAACGGTGATCATACATCCTTTAGTTTGAAATGTCCAGTGCTCAAGTCTCGCGTTTCGAGTAGTGCCCGAAAATGATGCAGTCCCTTTCAGCTGTCTCGTACAACATAAATGGTACCAGAAGAAAAGAGCATGTTATTGACGAACTTGCATGTAACTATGACATTGTCTGTTTGCAAGAACACTTATTATCGTCGGCTAATACAAACCTGCTAAAAAGAAGTGCTAATCACGTCGTTTTCGTATCGGCGGCACGAACTACTTTCGGACGGCCGTTGGGTGGGCTTGCATGTATACTGAACCGAAATAGTGTTGCTTGCCACTCGCCTGTGCTTTTTCACAGTGATCCTAACATTTTGGCCGTGCGGATTAACGATTTAGTGATCGTAAATGTTTACTTGCCCTGTGACAGAAAATCGGTTCAGTCTCTTAACAGATTCGCTAAGACTTGCAGTGTATTACAGAAACTTTTGGAATCCGTCTCAAATCAAGGTTATCGTTTTTTGATCGCTGGAGACTTTAACGCTGACCTGCTGTCATCGAATATTCGCTCGGATTTGATATTTGATTCGCTGCCGCAGTTTAAGCTGGTTGAAAAAACTTGTATATATTCTTATCTTCATCATTCCGGTAGTCAAAGTAATATTGATCATGTTGTTTGTTCTCCGGGCCTACCCGTTTCTACTGTAACTGTTCATGAAGATCATTGCGATTTAGATCACCTACCGATTTCGTTTGTTTTTCAAATACCGATTTGTACTAATCGTAATGCTTTACAAGCAGGACGAAGATGGGTTTTCCGTCGAAATTGGAATAAGATAAATTTATCGCTGTATATTTCTACGCTAGCTATGCTACTTGCTACAATTCAAGTTCCTTTCCACCTTCTACAGCTTAGTTGTAAGTCTTCAAATGATAAAAATACTCTAAATGATTATTATCTAAAATTAGTATCTTGCCTTAAAACAGCTGAATTGACCGCTGTACCACAGGAGCGAGTCAGGCGAAACACGCGTAAACCGGAGTGGTCGTGGGACCCTGAATTGAAATCGATTAAAAATAAAGCAAAGTTTTGGTTGCGGATTTGGGTTTCTTGTGGTCGTCCGTCTGAAGGGGTTATT
>JAQQPU010020667.1:0-15311 GCA_029168905.1 Artemia sp. Kazakhstan ARC1039
GGGGGGGGATTTACGTGAATATACTGGAGGGTGACCAAGGAAAATAATTTTATTTTGAAAATAAAAAATGTACTTACATTGCAAATTGAAGTTGGCATGGCTTCTAATTCATCAAATTTATCCATTGTGTCAAAATACTTTCTGATAATTTAATCACATTGCATGTCCGTTATATACGAAATCTCAAGGGCGAATTGTTATGTAAACAAAGCCCTCTGATTGGCTGAGAAGGAAACACGTGATCTAACGGTTTCCGGGAAACTCATAACATTTGCTGAGAGCAACAACATGAAGTAAGTGTCATTGACCTGCTCCTATTAGACTCAATAATCCATTAAAGTGAGAAAGTTCCTGTTTTTCCATTCTCACTGACAAAAACCATAAAAACAGACATAAATGTGAGAAAGTTCCTGTTATTCAAATTCTCACTGACAAAAACCATAAAAACATCCATAAAAGTGACAAAATTCCTGTTTTTCCATTCTCACTGACAAAAACCATAAAAACAGACATAAATGTGAGAAAGGTCCTGTTATTCAAATTCTCACTGACAAAAACCATAAAAACATCCATAAAAGTGACAAAATTCCTGTTTTTCAAGTGAGAAAAATACTGTTTTTTCATTCTCACTGACAAAAACCATAAATCATCCATAACCATCCATGAAAAACATCAGATAAATCGACCAACACACATAACCATCCAAGAAAACAGACATAAATGTGAGAAAGTTCCTGTTTTTTCATTCTCACTGACAACAAACAGACATAAATTATGTAAAAAAAAAGTTTTAGGTGGCAGCAGGGGTGAGCGATCGGAGATATTAGGGCTTCTCTACTGATTTGCTAGATGTTTTTGAGAGAAATTGCCTATGGATTTATTTGGGTACTCCGCTGACTGACCGTATTTTAAACAGAAGGCTGTATGAAAAGTGTGGCTTAATCTCGCTCCCTAGGGCTATAATGAGAGAAAGGATGAGATGGCTAGGCCACGTTCTGTGGATCGAGGATGATATATTGCCAAAGACTGTCTTTTTCTGGCCAACTGTTCAGTACTAGACGGGAAGGAGGTCGTCCGCGGTTGGGGTAGGAGGATGTCATAAAGAAAGGATTTAAGAAGAATGGGAATTTTCTGGGAGGGTATAAAGAGGGAGGTTTTGAATATATTGAGATGGAGGAGGAGCATGCACAGCTGTGTTGGCCTCAGGTAGTTTGGTGCTGCGGTGAGTTGTTAGTAATATTATTAGCAGTAGTAGTAGCAGCAGTAGTAGTAGTAGCAGTAGTAGTAGTGGTAGTAGTATTAACGATAGGGCAGCCCCCTCATATACAGAATAGTTTCTGTTCGTTTTAAGTTTTAATGCTGATTCTTAACTTTGATGGAAAAGACTTGTTTATTTTGTTTTTTTATGTAATTTCTGATCGTCCTTCAAATCCTGCCCAGGCCCCCCACCCCAAAAAAAGGTCTTACTGTTAAATTGTGTTTATTAATAATTTTAAATTGATTAGTGGCGGCCCGCTCTTTCACTCTTTTGCTTAAGGATTAAAATGTTGCATTGGAACTAAGCATTTTTACCAAATTTCAACATTTATTCAAAAGTTTTGATGAAAATTAATTTTGCTGAAAAAGTCCTTAATGACATTTTTACTACCGAATTTTGGAGGGGACGGAAAGTGTGGTAAAGTTTTCTAATTTAATTAACTATTAATTTAGTAAAAATGTATAAGACGCAAATACGAAGTTTAGAAATACCACTTTTTATTAAGATAAGGAATATATCCTGCCAAGTTTCTGCTTAACGGGAAATTGAGAAAAACCACTTCCTAGCTAATTGCGTTGGTTGGTTAAAGGAAGGTGTGGTTGATAAAATGTATAAAAGATACATTTTATGGGAAGGGGTGGACTGTTAATAACTAGATTTAGACTGATAATAACTTTATGCCGGACTGACCTCTGGTCCGTTGTTTTTAGAAATATCTTGGAATCTTGTCGGATCCTTGTAAGTGTCTGTATCTTATTATACATTATTGTAGTTTCTGAGACTTGTGGTCTACTTGGGACAGCCATTCCCAGTCGAATATCTATATCTGGAATTATTATATGTAAATTGAATAAAAGTATTGTATTTTAGACAACCTCTCTACGATCTACCTTTAGCCCCTCGAACTTACCCAGTTGGTACGCCTCATTAGTTCGGTCATAGCCTAAGGCACGCTACCACAGTTAAATTACCTTAGGGCCAGAGTTCATCTCCCCTATAAAGGGAGAATAAAGGCATCTACGACAACAAAACCACCCGAATACCATAAAATACATGTCACAACAACTGGTGGCCGTTGGAAAAACTGGGTCAAGAGGGCTAGATAAATATAGTAGATTGAAATAAAATGGCTTTACCAGAGGAAAAAATTACTTCCCTATCAACAGTACTTGAAATTGCAAAAATTATACCAGAATACGCGGGAAATTCAGATGTAGATGAGTTTATCGAAAAATTAAAAATCTTCGACGACCTAACTGAATCGTCTGAGTATAAGGTCAAAGAGCAATGCGTTGCAGCCAGATTAAAGGGAAGCGCCCTTAAACATTTTGAGGCAATTAAGGAAAAAGAGCCCAAGGACATCAGTACTGTAATTGAATCTTTTAAAACAAGATTCATAGAGACAAGCATCTCCGAGAGGCTAAGAACAGAGGTAGTGACATTCAATACCTCAACTAGTATCAGGGAATATGCAGACAAATTTTGTAGATCCGTATGCTTACAATTAGAGAAAGGCGGAAATGACGAGACAGTACAAAAAGTACCACTACATACTTTTACCCAAGGGTTACCAAAAAAGTTATTAAGACTAATATTATCACGGAAATCTGAAAATTTAGAGCAGGCTATAATACTAGTTGAAACAGAGGTAAAAATTGACGAGGCTATGAAAATGTTTGATCAGATGTCAATAAATAACACAGGAGCCCAAGAAAGTATAAAATATGAAAGGGGACAGAAAAGGGTGAGCTTTGAGGAGCCGAACCGTGAACCAAAAAGGCGCGACGGAGGCCGAGGGTCGCTGTCTAGGGAAATAGCTGACAGACTTTACGACCTTGAGAGATTAGCAGCTAATAACTATAGAAAATATGGGCACCCTCCCCCACCAAATACAGATAGTTGGGGAACCAACAAGGACAGATCAAAAATATTTAGAAGTAACCAGGAAACAAACAAATAATTTAAGAGAAAATTTTATTGCTATTATTGTAGCAAACCAAACCATTATGCAGCAGATTGCTGGCATAGAATACGCAAAGAAGGCCAGACGTACAAGACAAGACACCAGTTCAGAACGCAGGGGGACAGAAATTTAGGCAGGCAGGGAACAAATAATACTTGGCAAACACCTAATAATATTCCTGAATTTAGGCCTAGGAGGCAAACGGTTAACAATACCCAGGGTCAAAGTAGCAACGCTAAAGAAAACTGGGATAATCCCAGAAACTTTTGGCCAAACAGTGGGCATTTAAACGGAGAAACCAGCCTGTAAGGGTCGACAGAGCTGTTTCCTTACAAAGACCCCTATATAGTTTAGAATGTTGTGATACAAATGCAAATAATAATAGTCTACCGATTCTGCGTTGTTTTAAAATTGAGTGTTTTCAAAATTTACCATGTTTACTAGATACAGGCGCATCTAAATCATTAATTCGAGAGGAAGTTTTTAAGAGGTTTCCTCCTAGTGTCAAAAATCGCGTAAGCAGATGCCAAAATACTCTGACATCAGTGACAGGGCACAAGCTAACAATTTTGGGAGAATGTCCATTGAAATCTAGTACAGGGGATAAAGAAATAACAGTAACAGCAATAATATGCAAGCAGCTACCATTTGCTTGTATTCTAGAAGTAGATGCCATCAGAAAATATGGGATCGTATGGGAACCCATATCCGATACAATAACCATAAACCAGGCAATTGAAAATAATAAGCAAATTTGCCTAACAACAGATAACGAAAATGAAGATTCGAATTATAACCTAAAAATAAGCGGAAAAATCACCATAGAAGGGGGAACGACAGCTCAAGTTCTAGCGACATTAAATGTAAAAGAAGGAAAGGTTAAAACCATGGACGCCCTGATAGGAGGACATACCATAAAAGAATACCCCATGATTTTCGTAGAAAATCAAGTTATAAAAATTGAAAATGGTATAACATACTTAAAACTATCAAATCTAAGTAATAATAAAATAAAACTGAACCAGATAGAACTTGGATCAGTGGAAAAGATTTCAAATTCGGAAATAAAATCTCTAAACAGTCCAGAATTAAGTGTAAACTTCACTAGCCACGGACATTTATCCTCATTGAAACCGCAACCACAAGACAAGTATGGAATGTCGAAAACGGATTTTTTGAAACAATTTGATTTAAAACATTTACCGGAAAACGAAAAACTAGGATTGAAAATATTCTTTGGCAATTCAAATGGACTTTTGCAAGACAAAGCGGATTACTGATTAACTCACTTAATCACGCACAAGATATCAACAGAGGGCCCTCCAATGAAAAAGTCACCGTATAAAACACCTTATCATTTAAAACCATGGCTAGAAAGCCAAATAAAAGAAATGGAAGATCAGGGAATAATTAAAGAAAGTGTTAGCGAATGGTGTTTTCCACCAGTAATAGTCAGGAAAAATGATAACACCTGGAGATTATGTATAGACTTTAGACCACTAAATGCCGTCACGGTTAAGGACGTGATGAAGTTACCAAGAATTGATACGATTTTAGATTCGCTAGGAGGTTCAAAATGTTACACTAGTTTTGACTTAATAGCAGGATATTGGCAAATCGCTTTAGATGCAGAAACAAAGCATAAGGCTACAGTAATCTTAGACGATGGAAGAACGTTCACATTTGAACGTATGCCTTTTGGCTTATCATTTAGTTCAAATTGTTTTAGTCGACTAATGAATTTGGTGTTAAAAGATAACGAACCAGGAAGGAAAAAAGATACCTTGGCTTATTTAGATGATGTAATTTTGTTTAATGAAAACTTGGAAGACCACTTGGTCGGACTTAGAAAAATACTGGAAAAGTTTGAAAAAGCAGGCTTAAAATTAAAACCAGAAAAGTTAAAAAATAGTAGTACCAAAACTAGTTCTTCTTGGACACCTGATAAACCAAGGTACTATTTCACCGAATCCAGAAAAATTTACAGTCATAGAAAATTTACAGCCTCCTAAAGATAAAAAAAGCTGCAGATCCGTTTGTGGTTTGTTAAGCTATTTCAGACGATATATTATATATTACACAACAATAGCGCAACCTTTGACAAACCTTTTGAAATAATCAGGTAAATTCGAATGTCCAGCGGACGCAAAACAAGCGATAAATGAAATAAAAAGGCAATTATTACTGGCACCAATCCTTAAACTACCAGATTTGTCACAAGACTTCTGTTTGCAAACAGATGCTTCGGGGTACGGTATAGGAACCATATTATTGAACATAAATTCTGAAGGAGTAGAATCAATAGTTCAATACGCCAGTAGGTCACTGTCGGAGGCAGAAAGAAAATATTTAACAGTTGAGAGGGAATGTTTAGCAGTTGTAGTTTTTACAGAATATTTTCTACAATTTTTACTAGGAAAAAAATTCATTTTACGCGTAGACCAAAAATCATTAATTTGGCTACATACGATGCAAAATACTTCAGCCCGGCTGACACGGTGGATACTACGTCTGCAAGCATAATCATATACCCCAATATGTATAAAGGGCCGTACAAACATTTTACCAGACTATTTGTCACGAAATCCAGATACGGAAGGAAATTTGATAGTAACCATCTAGAACGAACTGGAAGGGCTAGAAATACTGTCTAATGAAAATATTCCGAATCATCAAGATAAAGATGATTTTTGTTTAGCGATGAAATCCTTTTTATCAAAAGGAACGGAACTGCCAGAGCACTTTAATCATTTTTTAAAGGACTTAGATAATTTTGATCTGGACGAAAGTAAAAATCTTCTGGTAAGATATCATAGACCATCGCAAAAATTATTCCAGTAATTCCAAAATCTATGAAAGGAGAAATTTTACAGATGGCACATGCAACAATTGGCTGTCACATGGGAGAAGCAAAACTATGGGGAGTTTGAAAGGAAATTTTTATTTTCCAAAAATGTACTCAAAAGTAAAAGCTTTCATACAAAGCTGCCAAGAGTGTGCCAAACAAAAGTCGCCACCAAAGACCCCTAGGGCCGAATTAGGTCTCTACCCCACCCCTTCAGGGGTAGGAGAACTTATGTCAATAGACATTTGGAGAATCGGAGGAAGTTTACCAGTTTCCAGGAAAGGAAACAGGTGCGTACTAACCGTAGTCGACCCTTTTAACTCATATTTATACGCTTTTCCAATTAAAGATGAAAAGACAAAAACCATTGCGAAAGTTTTGGTCAATCGCCTATTTCTGGAACACGGAATTTTTCCTAGAGTTTTACTTAGCGACAATGGGCCATGTTTTAGAGCCAAATTATTAGACGAAATTACAGAATATTTGGATGTTAAACGATGGTTTACCTCGTCTTACATGGCCGCAGCTAATGGGAAGGTTGAACGTAAGCATAGGGAAATAGCTTACACGCTGGAAATACATGCAAGAGAGGAAAATGAAAATTGGGATGAACATTTACCATTTGTAGTCTTTGCAATAAATACGGCTTTTTCACGTTCCTTAAAAGAAACGCCATTTTTGTGCAACATATAAGAGATCCCAGAATTTTTTTAGATGAAATACAAAATGATAGAATATATTACAACTTAGACCAATATAAGCAAGAAATGGTGATGCGAATGAAAAAAGCTATGGAACAAGTTAAAGACAATCTGGAAGATGCGAAAACAGAACAAAAAGAAAAATATGACCGAACAAGCAAAAATAAAACAGATTACCGTTTAGGAGACTTGGTTTATGTGTACAAGACTAACCTGGAAGGAACAAAAAAGTTAAAACCAAAATGGGATGGGCCCTACAGGATTATAAAAATTCTACCAAATAACTTAACATACGTTCTAAAGCATCAGTATAAGGAAAAGGAAGAAGTAGTACACCATAATAGAATGAAAAAGGGATATTTTTCAAAACCGTGGAAAACAGAACCTATTCTTTCAGACGAAGAAATAGAGCAAACAATTTCACCAGTATATATCAGAAGACCAAATGAATTTTATGACCTTTTTAATGACCACAAAGTTGGGAAGAGTGGAAGGAGTATTTAGCCCAGTCTTGGCTACAAACTCTACACAACAAACAAGAGAAAAAGGGAAATATTCGATGCTCATCGGATACTAGCGATGAAGAAAATCAAACACAACCTAAGGGTTAAAAAAGGGATAAACCAAGGGTAAAATCCACAGAGGAAGAAAAATTGGAAGGAACCAATGAATTATCTGATCTTTATACATTAGACTTACCAACAGTCTTAACACAAAAATGGCTTTTGGAACAAACGCCATCTACCAGACGAGAGCTAACAGAATGTGACACTGATAATTCTTCTACAGAAACCCATATCACTAAACCTGGGCCATCGTCAAGAAAACCCTCTTTAAGAGAAAAATTATTGAGAAAAGTAATGAAACCAGAGGGGCAGCAACAAGTTCCTTTGTCAGCAGCACAAGTAGCTAAAACACTTATGAAAAAGGCCAAACATCAGGAGAAACAAAGATTAAAGATATTTGACGAGGCAACAATACCGCGCTCAAATTCAGAGCCTTGTAAACCACACTATAGAGACGACGGAAAATTTGCAAATATTATAAAGAAGAAAAGCAAAAATTTGGGGTCCAAAACTCGGACCAGGAAACGGAGAAAGGCAGAAAAAGCGTAGCCCCCAGCAGATTAATATTTGAATAAAACGATTGCAACGGAAAAAAAAATAATAAATAAAAATAAAACGAGTAAAAAGCCTCTAAAGAACTATCTATATTTTCTTTTTTTTAATCGGTATGTAAATAACATCAAAGTTTTCCTCTCAATATATATCGCCAGTAAGAAAAAAAACTATTACAATCCCGTAGAAAAGAAATTCAAAATTTTTTTTTAGCCTAAATACTCAAAAGATTCCCAGAAAAGAAATAAGCTCCAATCTGAAGTGACATCATAGCTTCCTGCAAAAATCTTGTTTCCGATACGAGATAAAACTTCACGAACGGTGTAATGACAAGAATTGTCAAAACGAAATAGGCTTCGTTTCATAAAAGAAATTAATAAGGCCACGTAACTTTTAAATATGTTTTGTGAAACTAATTAAATTATACATACTTAGAATCAGCATTAAAAGGGAATTCTTTTGATAAGTATATAGAAAAAGTATATTTTGGGGGGATAAATTAAAAAAAAAATTGTTTTTGAAGAAATTTAAAATTATTATAATGGGAAAAATAGCAAAAGTGTACATTATGTGGCCACTACATGTACAAGCTAGCTGTAATCTTATTATAATTAGTTATAGTCTAAGATAATATTTTTTTTATTAGTTAAAAATGGTAAAAAGAAAAAAAAAACAAATTTTAAAGAAGCGCTATAAAGGTTTAAGCAAAACTTAGAATAAGCTTAGAAAGCAAAAAGAGTGCTAGGTAAAGGAAACGAAAAGCGATATAAAAATAAATTATAACCTAAAAAACTTACCAGGAGGTAAAAGCCAACGACAAAATCCATTAAAAATAAGCCAAAAATTAACCCCATCGTCACAAGAAACCCACAATAATAGTTCAAGGTAATAATTTTAACTCTAGCGATGTATTGTATCTGAGAAAACGAACTGGTACAGAAGAATCCTAGTTTAAACAATTGGTTTTCACCTGTGCCAACCCAAACACCCAAATCCCAATCCGTTGAGCCCTAACATAAACTAAACATATCCACTTTTTCTTTAAAAATAAAATTAACATTATACAACAAAAAAACTTGCAGTAATGAACAGAAATTCATTCATACAACGTTCCCAGATTTAAGCTTATCAATAAACCACAGATAGTGGAAATCGCATTCAAACCTATGTAGCCTTGCCAAGGGAATTATTGTCTCTCTTTCTTTGGCAAATAAAATAGTAACTAAAGCTAGGATAAAATTGGCAATCAGGATATCGTAAAAACTTACATTTTTATTAAGAAATGAGAACTAGCAAAAGCGGGGCAAAACTTAATTAAACGTGTTCTAAAAATCAACTGAAGAATACCGTACTTTTCTAACACAAACACTTTTGGACAGAAAAAATTGAATTATGTCAAAAAATACAGGTGGCAAAAATTGGACACCCCCCCACCTCTCAAAAATAAGGAGATAATGAATTTGACCATATAAGGGCAATTAGCATACACACTTGTAAATTTTATTGAATAAAACATGAAACATATGCATATAGGCTTAGAAAAGACCTATCTTACTAAAAAAACGGAATAAAAACTTGAAAAAAACCCTTAGGCTTCATTTAAGTAAAGAATAAAAAAAAGAGAAGGGTTCAAGTTGAAAATATAGCCAAACGAAATTAAAAGGAAAAGAAACTGAATGGAATCAGTTAAACTCTGTTATACGTACTAATTGAACTTGCCGAACGAAACTAGTACGAAAAATGTACTAAATAAGTACAAAATGAGTAGCACTAATGCTACAGAGCTGTGTGCCATGATTACTGTGTGTTATGTGTGTTACAAATTACTGTGTGCCATGAAGGCCAGGTATTTTTTTCTGCAGAAGGGCTACTTTTCTGATAAAAGAATAGCCCAAGAGAAAATTGTGGCAACAAATCAAAAAGAGTGGCAATACTATAAATTATTAATTATTCTGTGTGCTTGACTTAACTTGACTTCCTTTTAGTTGTAGCCCATGACAAGAGGACCTGGAAAAATTATAAGGACCTACCAGAAGGCAGTCCTGGTAAGCAAACCTTCAGAGTACAGGCAAGAACCATTTGATAATGGCATAACAGGTATAAGGTGAACAGCAAATTTTTTTAACTTATCAGATCTAAACTGTAAATGGAGCCTTATACCAAAAGGACATTAAAGCTGGAAAAAAGAGAGATTACAGACAAAAGCATTATAAAACTGTCTTAAGTAGGCTACCAAAAATTCGAAAAAAATTAGAAAGCTCAAAGGTCTGAAAAGTTTGAGCAAAGTCATGTTATATGAACTATTGCCAAGCCCTTATATAGAGGCTAATCACAGTTATCAGTTATAGTGCATAAATCTATTTGTTGGAGTTGCTTTTGTTTTGTAAATATTTTAATTGCAGTTAGGACTTATCATATAAAAGTCTTGACGAACTTATTTAAAAGTTGTACAAAAAAATGAATATTGCAGTGATTAAATAAATTATTAGAGTACATAAATTATTATTTGGTTTAAAAATTAAGTTATGTATCAACATAACTTCTGTTAACATATATATTTATATATATATAACCTAAACTATACATGTAAATATAGTGAATTAAATGTTGAGTATTTGTGTTTTTTATTTTTATATCATTCAAGAGGTATTCTACATTAATACTTCATAAGTAATTAACAAAACAATAATTGGAATTAATTTCAATGCTAATCTATACCGTGTATTATTTTTTTTAATGCTTTAAATTTTAAACAGTAGTTAAATATCCTATCTAGTTTTGCGAATTAAAAAGAATACTTGTGTAAGCTATTACACAATGCTTATATATATATACTATGTTTTATCAACTTTAAGTTTTAACTAGTGATTTAATGTTATATGTAAATGTTTGACCTCGAGTCAACGTAATAATAATTTTTATTGTGAAATAATCTGTTTAGTATTAAGTTTGAAAGAATAATCCAGCAAGAAACATAATGTTTCGATTTAAGCGGGATATTATTTTTGGAGTAATTAAACAAGAGAAAAGTAAATAAAGTAATTAAACTTTACGAAATTGAGTGTTTCATTTCTACTATATATGTAAAACTGTATGCTTTTATATGTATTCTAATGTGAATATTTATTTTAGATACAGCCTTAGCTATTTTTTTTGGAAATCAAATTTTTCGTGGCATCCTTTCGGATCCATTTTTTTCAATCATATTTTGACACATTTTTGGAAAGTAATAAATTTTGAAGCCACTTCAAATGTATCCTGATACTATCATCTCATACCATCAGAAACCAAACCATATTCGATCAACTGATATTTTGGAAACTATAGCAGTAATACACTCTAGATGAGATTCAAAGACGGCACAATACACCCTAAAAATATATTCTAGTGGCAATCAGTGTCTTTAGTCGCTATGCATATGCCATTCCATTGCGATCAAAGAGAGGTGTTGAAGTTGCTCAGGCTTTAGAAAGTATTCTTGAACAAGATTGCTATAGAAAAAATTCAAAGTGACCACGGTAGCGAATTTGTTAATCCTCATGTGCAAAAGGCTCTATTGAAATATAATACAAAACTATATCATAGTCGAAGTCCGATAAAGGCTGCATTGACTGGACGATTGATAAGAACGATTCGTCTATTAATTTCGAGATATTGTACACTGAAAAATACTGCTGCTTTTATTCATGACTTAGATAAAATCATACTAATATCTAACCAACGACCACATCGATCACTGTCCAGTGTTAGCCCTCAGGAAGTTCATTGCAGTGAAAATACATTTGACACTTTTCTTAAACAATATTCCAGTGAAAAATAATTGTGAGGAAGAAATTCAATGTTGGCGATACTGTTCGAATTAATAGACCCACCAATTTTTTTGAAAAGGGGAATTATTTGTTGAGCACTGAACTTTTTAAAGTGTCCAAAATCCTAGACACCGAACCCACGACATATCGGCTGCGAGACACCAAAGATGATGAGATCCTCGGCGGTTTGTATGAATATGAACAACAAAAAGTTAGAAACAGTGGTGAAATTTATCAAATTGAAAAGATATTAAAGATCCGTACTCGCAGGGGCAAGAGACAGTTGCTTGTTCGTTGGCTAGAATACTGCTGTGATTTTGATTCTTGGGTTGCAGTTGAAGACATTAACAATGCCCAATGATTTTTATGTGAAATTCATGTCCAATGTCTCCGATGTTCTCTACAATGATTTGTATAAAACAAGTTATTTTTGGACGAAACTCTCTCCCACTATCAAATTCGATGGTGCATATGAAGTGGCTCTTGTCGACTGTATTCTCAAAAATACCTATGATATCCTGAAAAGAGATCGCAAATATGATATAAAAATTAGACCCTATGATTGGCCGCCACAGCCCGATAGCGAACAGCATAAAATTCAAATGATGAATTCGTTGGATTATCCATATGTTGAATTACCATACGAGGAACTCACTTGTATGAATGATTTATGTCGTTATATCAATAAAAGAATTTCCGCTCGTAAAAAAGGAGCCTTTCATTTCAACTATTCAAAGGAAGAGGGGAAGATCTACATTATTTCACCCATTGACAGTGAAAAGGTTATTCTCAATGATAATCTAAAAGATGTTCTTTGCTTTAAACTCAATATAATCAATGGTAAAAGTGCCGGAAACACTAATATTATTTTTGCTGACTACCCGTCTGCCTTCTCTATGGATACCTGTATATTTCTCTATGCTTGATTTGCTGAAACATCCAGAGTTGGCAATAGCAATGTCCCCCTCCTACGAGTTCTTGAACGAAAAACCAATCAAGATCATATTCATCATTACAATATAAAGCATCTTCAGTATATCTTCGTAAAAACTTCCTATTTGGAACTCTGCCAGTTAAAACTAAGAACTGAATTAGGTGATCCCCTAGCAATATCAAGGTTTGGATGTGATTACATGCCATTTTCGACCCATCGTTGTCGGTGTTCAAAAAAACAAACAAGATGTCTAATAGAAAAGTTGTATTCATTTGTCCCGATATTGACTGCTATGTTAATACTCTTGTCCCAAGACAATTGGGCAGTGGAATGGACTATTACAAAGGTCGTTAATCAATGTCTGGCTATGATCTTAGCAGTTGGTTTGCTAAGCTGTTTCGCTCTGCAAGATCTGTGGCTAAAAATATATATTGTACCGGCTGCGACAGATTTTGCATCCTCCACACTATACGATCAAAGCTCTGGCAAGGATTTAAAAAAAAGTGCTTCGGACAATCTTAGGCCAAGTGCGCGAACCCTTGGGGAGCAATTGAAATCTCAACAAAATGGAAAAGATTTAAAACGGTTGAGAAACAGTGCACCATTCATCAGTCTCTACTCAGGTCAGAAACGAAAGAAATCACCCCTGTTAAAAAAAGAAGGAAAAAGACTACACGTACAATAAACAGAAGAAGAAGCCGCAGGAAGAGAATTGTTAGATCTAAACTGGATTTCTTTTCATTGACTGAACAATGGCATATCTACCACATAAGGATTCCCATCCTTCAATCACTTCATCTTTAAATCTATTCAATGCAGAAAATGTCAATGTCAGTGTAAAAAATGGATACTAAGAACAATTTTATCCACAACAACCGCTCTCCAATAATATCCACTTTCAAATTTATTCCAATGAGGACTACTGTATAGACATGTCTTCGACATTTATAGATTTACATATGATAATCAAGAAATCCGACAATGGAATGCTAATTCGAGCTGATGGAATATCCTATGAATATTGTATATTACATAATTTATTGCGTCAAATCAGTGTCTACATAAATGGCACATTGGTGAGCACAAGCAACAATCTCTGAAATTATATAAGCTATATGCAGTTCATGTTGATGACGCCCAAGTCATACAAGGAATTGAGAGGCACCTCCAATGGATATGAATATATTACAGATACTAATAGTACAGATGCACTTAAAAATGCTACAACTAGTGAATAACATCTAGTTTGAAAATATATCATGAAATATTTAATATACCCCAATAGCTACCACCAAATATTAAAGTGGATATAAAATTGGCACATGCTCCATCCAATTTCATTTTACGAAAGGAACTTCTTGGCAATCCTGATGTAACTCTCTCCCTCACCTCGGCAATACTACATGTACGAAAGCAGCAGGTTATGAGTTCTGTTGCTTTGGCAGTGGAAAAACTGAGAGCCAGTGGAAATAATATTAAACTACTTGTTCCTCATACAATCACCAATCAACGTCATATTGCACAGGCTCGCGTACCTTAGCCGACTCATCCTTTATCAATGGCAAAATTCTATCAAAATTAGCATTGGCATTTGTAAAAAGCGCCGACATAAATTTGAGATGTTTGGGCTTTCATCTCTTGTCTGCAAAGTAAATGGAATCCAAATCTATAATCTATCTTTTGATAAATCCTATAGGATATTGTATGAGTTGACAATGCAAACCCTAGATCATGAATTACGACTATTTGAAAATGGTATAACCGATGAAATGTTCGCTAAAACACATAGTATAATTGTACTAGACCTGTCTGGCACTCAAAATATGAGTACAGTACGAACTGGGAGTGTGCGTTTAGAGTGTTTATTTGCCGACCCATTACCCGAGAGTATCACACTAATCTCATTAAATCAATTTGAAACCTATTGGAAAATCACTCATGAAGGCAGTGTTCTACTAGACCTTGCAACATGAACAGCAGTCAAATAATCAGTGTATTTAATATGGACCCTTACATCTCCAAATACAGATCCTATTGTCTACCATCAGACTTCCTTGGAAAAATTCAAAGTGCGAACAATACCCTAATCATTGTTAATAACAGTCCGTCGACTGTGAATGCCGGCCATTGGCTGTGCATCTTTCAAACAATGAAGACGATTGAAATTTTTGATCCTCTCGGCCTACTCTATACATTCTACACTCCACACATCGACAACTATATTGAAAGCAGTGGGGAAACTATTATTCAAAATCGGAAGAGAGTGCAGGATCTGACGACTAAAAGTTGCGGTTTCCATGCGCTACTATATTTCGTCTTCAGATGTCGTGGTTATACTTACAAGCAGTTTACCAACATTTAAGTAGACAATCCACGTCTGAATGACTTTATGGTGGAAAATATCCTCTCAGACCTGTATAATATTGATTTTAGTGCCCTACGAGTAAAGTGCTTTCAAAATGTATGTGAATTTGTTTATTAATAAACAAAATGTATACCCACAACAGCAATGTCTTTATTCTTCACTTTAGATTTCTTCTTCGGTGTATAGGCAACTGTCGAGAACCACTAATGCTGGTAGATCATTTGAATTCACTGTATTTTGATCTTGATTAGCAACAAAGTCAGGGTCACATTTTCTACAGTACAATTTAACTTCAATCTTATCGTATCTCTTTATATA
>JAQQPU010020668.1:0-15311 GCA_029168905.1 Artemia sp. Kazakhstan ARC1039
AGAAGGGATGAGGACGACTGCCATGGATGTGTGGTGTACTTGGTACACAAGAAGAAACAAGCAGTTGACCATATTCGTGGACCTTAGGCAGAATAGGACTATGGATGCCTAAATTAAAGGCTTTGCTAATAAGTAGCGCAGTGGTTCCTAACCGATTCTGAGACTTGCGGCACCTAGGTATTTCAAAAATTTCGATACCCCCCTAGTAATATTTAAAGTTTTACATGTATTTGCCTGAAGGAAACTTAAGAGACCATCAACTTAGTACCCTTTATGGGTCGTCCTCTGGGCATATTTTGTACTAATGAAAAATATTGTCTGAATACAAAACATTTTACACAATATATACGTCAATGCAATACTATCATGTATCTTTTTTGCCTTTAAATACATATGAATGTGCGTCATTCAAATGATTTTTTTTCTTTCAAAATAAAGGCTCTATCTAAAGTATAGTCATCCGAAGGGCGCACCTCTTGCCCATGCCCCATCAGGGGGGACTGCGTGTAATGTTGGGTATCACGGATCTAGGGCTTCTAGTGAGCGTAGATCACCTTCTTTATCCAAATCGACAAGCAGATTTGCAATGATGGTGTTACAGGAAGAGTTGTTTTTCATTCTAAGTCAACAAAAGGTTACAGGAAGAGTTTTTTTTCACTCGAAGACACGATAATATTGAGGGATGTATGTAAGGGATATAGGCAAATCTGAAGTGAATGTGTCAGGCATCAGTGACAGTAGAATAATCTCAGAAATCAGCTTTTATAGCTTCAAATTGTCCTTATTAAAGACGGAAAAAAGAGATAGACCTTTGGAGTTTATATAACATTTCATTAATTTTCGATTTTAAACAATATCAAAGTGCGTTTTTGTAGTTTAAAATTTACCGTTGCCAGCCGCCAATAACACGACTAGTCAGATCAATGACTTGCTTAGTAAACCAGTCCTTCATTTTTTGTATGCTGCGTGCATACTTATCAGTAATAAAATTGAAGTAAAACAAAGTTTATTCAGAATTTACATCAATAGACTGATGAAAGAAGAGGCCCCAAAACAATGTTCAAGCACGGATGTGAGTTAAGTCATTAGGAACGATCGATATAATGGCTGGCGAAATAATATTGAGAGCCTTACAACTTGGTCTTCTATTTTCTACAGGCTGCTCAAGGACTTGGTTGCTCAAAATCCAGTTTATTTTATGTGTTTTTTTTTTCAGCCTCTATATTTTTCATACATCTAAAATATAGGGTCAGAATTCAGTTAATTTCAGCTAGTTTTATTGATTTATTCTGTATTGTCGGTGACAATACGGAAAACAATTTTTGTCTTTTTGATGTTTATTGCTGTTCTTTCTGCAGAACCGCTTTGATTTTCGTTTTTTTTTTAAATTCTCTTTAAGAAACAATGGGATTCTCCGCTGTCCAAACTTTTTCGTGATTGCTTGGAAAGATGGTTTACTGCGAATCAGAGCTGAAAGGAGGTTTCTCATACCGATTTGAAATTCATCGGATTTTATAGAATCCAGAACCGAATTATCTAAAATTATGTTTGTTGCGACTGCAACTTCTTGGGAGTAATTCATTCAAACAATATTTGGTACTCTAACTTAATATCTACAACTTCGTGGCATTGGTAAACACCAACAAATAGGAATCTCACAAATAGAAAACAAATAGAAACACAAACAGAAAAAAAAATCTGAAAAACTGAAAAAAATCAAACTGAGAAAATCAAAAATCTCACAAATAGAAACACAAACAAATAGAAAACAAATAGATCCCTAAAATGAAATATATAATGAGTCATGAGAGGTAAAAGGAACATTGTTTGGTTAAATAGTAGAATGTTTTACAAAAGTTCGTCATAGGTTATGCCTGAAGTATGGTTTCTTGCAGTCTTCTTATGGTTTTATATATTTGAGGCAGAAATGTGTAATTGCTTAAATACAAAACAATAATGTTTAAATATCAGATGAATGGCCACCTACTTTCCACCACCTGGCATACAATTCCAAGCACTACATATTCCACCAAGCGTCAAACACCTCATACCACACGTAGTCACACTTCCACCGAGCCACTCTTCCTAGTGTGACATTAACCTCACACCCACCACACGTGGCGTACCTAACATAGTGTACATGATTTTTGAAAGAAACCACCCCTCAATACAGCTATAACTTTTTCTGTTTTTGTGTATTGAGTTTCAACTTAACAATTTAGTTTTGAAATTCAGATAGCACAAAATTATCATGATTATCTTTCGTCTCTCTCTACCATTAAAACAAGAAGAAGAAGAAAGCCGTTGCCGTAATTCAAATACCTAACGATCCTTACTCCGAATGCAATTATCACGATTATTCAGGCACTTACCAAACTAAGACAAAAAACTATTTCACATTTCCTTGTTTGCAACTTGTTTGGCATTAAGATCATAAGATATACACCAATATATTCACAAGTCGGCAGAATATGTAAATAACCCTTTATTTTATGTACTAATGAACATCTGAGTCCTTAAATTAAGGTGCCAAGTACGGTTCGTTTCGATAGCCATATCATCCCACTGACCACCCGTAATTTGAGACGCAAAAACAGATCTCTATCATAATTAATGCAGATAATTTAAAATAATTGATTTTGTTCACCATATCTGGAGTCTTGTTTTAAATTGCTTTACTTGACTGGCTATTTAAAATTGACGCAGCTATAGTATTCTAGTTTTAATTATATAAATTGTTTGACCCCAAAATTACCGTCTGGTTAGTAATCTTGCTTTCAAAATAGCAGTGTTTATAGCACAAAATTGACACGTATTAGATCATGGAACAATACTAAAGATTTGTATTATCTGGCTTGTATGTATGATTCTAATCCTAATTTTTACGTTGATTAAAACAAAAAATAATCAGAATTTTTATTTTTGCCCACGTTTTTTTGCATAACTACTTTTCAGCGTTTTGAATGTTTCTTCGATTTTTAACGAATTATCTGGCTGCAGCTCTCACACTGGATTAGAAATGCAATTATAAATTTTTGTGTACTTAGAATTTTCAGTGGTTTCTTTTGGCTTAGTTTCCGTATTTTAGCAAAAAAAAAGGGAATTTATTCGGTGAAAAGTCGTCGTTAGCATATATTGAGCTCATGGCCGTATCCAGTATTTTTTTGGAGGTGGGGGGGGGTATTTTTTTAGAGGGGGTAGAAGAACCTTTTAAAAGGCATCCAAGCGGGAAAAATACGGTTTTACGAGTGGGAAAAATATTTTGGAGAGGGAGCTCACACTCCCTCCCCTGAATATGGCCTTGATTGAGCTATATTTATTGAGTTTATCAAAATAGTTCAAATCTTTTATGGTATACAGCTCTCTCTGATACAAGTGCTTTTGCGACAAGCCCGCATTTTTAACTTGCAGCAAAAGAATAAGATACTTAAACCATTGGATTGAATAGTTTCAGATCTATCCATTCACAAAGTCAGAATAATGATATTACATAGAATTTTTCTTGGAGTAGGATGTGACTTGCTTACAAGAATAGGAAAATTCTTCTTTTTTAAACTAATCTTAAAGTATGTTCACTATTCAGTTTTAAAAGTGTTTACACTAAATCTCAATGATGTGATTTGGTAGATAGATACATGGAAATATAGAATACATAAGGCTCCAAAGGAAAAATGTGATATTTGGACTGAAAACCCTTCTCATCACAATTTTATTCACCAACCACTAAGAAAATCTTCTGATCCCCTTTCGCATCTAAGAGCCAAACGTGCGTAAAGCTGTGCTCACAAATACTGTAACATACACACGCAGAACATTCAAGTCCCCTGTCAGGTTCTAGCAAGACGAGTTAGTTAGTACCTCGGATACATATGTTTCATGGCGTAATTTACATCAAAATCGCACACTCTTGGGGATAGTTGCATTCCTGGCTCTAAAATGTGTAATTTTTTTATATGTACCAAACAAGATCGCAAAGGAATATGTTCAACTAAATGCCTTACTCGTTTATCTTGGCTATGGAACTTACTGTAACTATCGCATTGCTAATTAAATATTTAATGGATGATATATCAAGTTTCGTGGAAATCAAACATCCTATGTGGAACGACATGACTGATTCGTTCCTCGACTGTGGAAAGACGGCAGAATTTTAGTCTTTCTTTATTATACCTGAACCATGTGAGAGTAAAAAAATACTGTAAAAAAACTGCAACGGGAGTACAAGCAGTATCCCCCTCCATAGATTCTGTGAGAGCCCTATCCCTTTTCCCGTGAGAGCCCTGGCAAGATTCCCATCCTTTGCAAGAATCCTGTGAGAGCCCTGTTTCTAGGTTAAATTACCGTGAGGGCCCTATCCCTTTTCCCGTGACTGCCCTGGCAAAATTCCCACCCCTGGCAAGATTTCCATGCTTGGCAAGATTCCTGTGGGAACCCTGTTTCTAGGCAAAATTACCGTGAGAGCCCTTGTAAGATTCTCGTGACAACCCTGGCGAAATTCCCGCCCCTGGCAAGATTCCCACCCCTGACAAAAATACTGGGTGTTTCAATTACTTGGAATGTTGTCGGGATAATAGACAAGTTCAAATAATAAGGGAAATGGAGCTCCTAGCACGTCACACGTGTTTCTAGCGCTCGTCTGGCAATATTCCAAGCACGCTCTGTTTCAAGGCGAAATTCTCATGTTGTTATCCCCCCTATACATGTCTAGACGTTCGTAAGGAATCATGTCTAAACAGGCCTCCCCAGGTGGTAGCAGCCAAATTGTTTTCCCCCCTTTAGGTGTCTAGGGGGCTATTTTAAAGGAATCGTGTCTAAACATGTTTCCAGGTACTAGAAGCCATTTTTATTCACGGACAGTCAATTTTTTCTGGAAGTGGGACAGTCAACATTGAAATGGATGCTTAAACATTATTGAATATTGAAAGTGTTGATGAAACAGGGCCTATAGTGCCTAAGGTGGCAGTGGAACTTGCAAAATGTTCCCAACTAACCCTCGAATGGGACAAGATGTATGGTGAATATGTTATAACATTAAGCAAATTCAAATCGGAAGAACAATTATGCTTTGCGGCTAAGGTGAATATCATGCATATACAGAGACTACAAGACAGATTAAATGCGCTGGCGAAATATACTGAAGGGAAAAATTTATAGAAAATACTTAATCTGTATTTGGTAGTGAGAGTGTTAAAATGGATAGATTTGAGAATCAGAAAGTCTTACGTAAGCTTGTAAGATTGGAAAAATGCTTAATATTAGATAATGACTTTCTGGAATTATCTCCCCGACAGAAAATATTTTCTTGGGAAATGCTTAACGATATAATGAGAACCGATTCCCCATTTTTGATTTTAGGAAAGCATTTGACACGGTAGATTTTAAAATTTTATTGCAAAGATTAGAATGCTTAGGTGTTAAAGGAGTGAGTTTGAAGTGGTTTGAAAGTTATTTGCGTGGGAGGTCTATTAAAGTGATGATTTATGATGCTTTTTCTTCCCCTTATCAAGTGTCGTGTGGTGTGCCACAGGGATCGGTCCTTGGTCCACTTCTGTATCTGGTTTATGTGGATAGCATGAGGTTTTATCTTCCAGATTGTTGCTTACCGTCATTCGCTGATGACACTGCAGTTACGTTTTCTAGTCGTTGTTTGGATAGCTTTGTGTTGAAAGTGAATTGTGTTCCGAGAAATTTCCATGTTTTTACTAGTTTGAGTTTGTTATCAGTTAATGTTACTAAGACTAATTTTATTGTATATTCTAGAGTAGGCAAGCCCAGTGATATTGATGGTAGAATTCTGTTTAATAATAAGCCTGTAGTTCAAGTTCAAGAAATCCCGTACTTAGGTTTTTACATTGATTGTAATTTTTCGTGGAAACGCCACAGTGATGTTGTTGCCACAAAGGTTGCACGTGGCCATGGAGTGATTCGTCGTTTTAAAAATTTCTTACCTCAGAGAGTTTTATTGCTTTTATACCATGCTTTGATCCACCCATATGCTTCGTATGGCTGTATGTTATGGGCAAGTAATTTTTATGTGAATTTTAAACGTGTTTAGGCTCTTCAAAATAGAGCGATGC
Source organism: Artemia sp. Kazakhstan ARC1039 (assembly GCA_029168905.1). Lineage (NCBI taxonomy): Eukaryota > Metazoa > Arthropoda > Branchiopoda > Anostraca > Artemiidae > Artemia > Artemia sp. Kazakhstan ARC1039. Next base: position 6,078 of record JAQQPU010020668.1, read on the forward strand.
GTCTATATGTAGATGATTATACATCTACAGACTTTTATTTAGCTGTTACAGAAAGTGATTCTTGATATGAGAATTTTGCATGTGACATTGCTTCAAATAAGCAAATTGAAGAACGTGAGTTTTATTATATGAATCAGGGTGGTATTGCTGACTTTAGAAAGAGATTTAATAAAATGAAGTTACACTAAATTGTAAAAAAAATGGGACCCTGACTTTGCATGTTAAGATGAATACAAGTTGAATCCTGATGAACTGTTACACCTTATCGTTTCTGATGATTACCTATACGCAGAAGAATAAATCTAAAAAAGGACACAGTGTTTTGTATATATACAAATTTTATTAATTAACAAATTTACATACATTTTTAAAGCATTTCACTTTTAGGGTACCGAAATTATATTATAGATGTAGGAAAGAGTATTTTCAACTAGATAGTCGTTCAATTGAGGATTGTCATCATAAATCTTGAGCCATTCCATGTAAGTAGGGCCGCGACATCGGAAAATAAAATATGATAGGGCATGAAAACCATAGCTTTTCGTTGATAGATCAGGTACCCACTTCCAATTCTGAATAATAGATTTTCTGCTCTGCTCAAGAAAATATTTGGTGTATAGAATGTTTACGGTAGGCCAAGCGCATCAAAACATTCTATATTGTTTCTTGTTTGAAAGACACATAACGAATGTCCCGTCTTATTGAACTGCAATTAACAATAATAATGGTATTGTCAACATATTGAATATACGCCAGGAAATCTGAAGGTATGCAATAGGATTTATATTTGGACATGTAGGGGTCCATATTGACAACACTGAGTATTGGATTCGTGTTCATAGCGCCAAGTCTAACAAAGCACTGCCATCAGGGGTATTTTCCCAATACGTTCAAATTGATTTAGTGAGATTAGTGCAATAAGTTTTTCCAATGGCTTGCAAACATACACTCTAACCGCCCCTTACCCGTCCGGACAATACTCATATCTTGAGTACCGGACAAATCCAATACAATAATGCCGTGAGTTTTTGCAAACATTTCTTCACTTATACCATTTTCGAACATTTGAGAATCTCAATCTTTGGATTGCATTGTCAATTCATAAAGAGTACCGTAGAATTTATCAAAGGATAAATTGTAGAGCGGAATTCTATTTACTTCACATACAGGCGATGAGAGTCCAACCAGTTCAAATTTATGCGGGGAATCTGTCCATGATCCAACTGCCGTAGCACTTTTTACAAAAGCCAATGCCAGTTTTGAATAAGCATGGTGTTCTGTTTTTATGATGAAACAGAAAAAAAAACAAATAGGGCTTGAATAAAACAGAACAGAAACAGAACAGGTAAACAAAAAACAGAAGACCTGTTTCTTTTTCTGATCTGTTTTTTGGGAAAAAACAGAAAACAGCTGTTTTAGATAAAAAAACAGTGGTTTAAACAGATGTTTTTCGAACCCCTAAGCGTTAAAGAAAAAAATTATAAATGGTAAGTTTTGGCTTATTATCGTGAAGTTAATTATAACAGCAGTTGTTCAAGCCTTAAAGCTTAAAATTTAAATATTGTGATTTTCCCTTGTTTGGATATTGTCCGGGGATACTGCTTTTTCACGAAATAATCTGATATCAAAAATGCATTTTCGCGTGACACACAAGTAATAGTACGCTAAGAGGGTTTAGAGTGGTTTCTGGCAGCCCTGGAAAGATCTCTTGGTTTGGGTCCATAAAATGAATGGGTCTCCAATGTGAAAACATTAACCTTTTAGTTTGTCCTTAGCTTCTCGTCAGGATTGGCACTTGCCATAGGTAGTGCTTTTCTGTGGCGGTAACACTTTTGAAAAAACTTAGTACTCTTGCAGCATTTTTTTCGAAAAAAAGAGAAGTTTTTCTAATATAGGGGCTAATATATAAAGGCTAATAATAAAGTTTTTCTAATATTCAAAGGTGTAATATAAGAAAATTGCACTTTTGCCCTCCTTTCCTCATCGGACTATACCATAGCCTCAAGGACTTCAGCAGTACAAAGGCGAGTTGGAGTGGGATCTCTTGCAGTCTCTGCACTATTACATAATGTATCTTATAGTAATAGTGTCAAAGATTGAGGGACCAGACAACGACCCTCAAGTGAAAACCTCCAAAATGTTGAAAGATCCAGATAAGCTGTGTAACATTTCATCAGATAGCCTATGCTGCAATCTTGTTTTCTGACAGACTCCCAGCTCCCCACTGTTCTTCTCCATTACTTTCGCCACCCTCTTCTGTAGACACTGCATCAGTTTAATCAGATTCTTCAGCAGAAGTATCCTCACTTCCGGAGTTTTCAGAAAAAGGAACAAAAAGGCAGTCTGAATCATTTTCACCAGCATTCTGTTTAACTTTTTTTCTTGAGGCAACAGTTATGTGATGATGGATAGTTCCTTAGGAAGGTGCTTTCAAGCGTCTGTTGTTTTTAAATAAGCTGTTTCATATCTCGCCAAACAAACACAGAAAGGGCCAATTTGTCTTTAAACAGGGTTTTATAGCAGAGATTCTACAGAGAAGTTTGTTTTGATTGATTAGAACTAAAGAATGGTCATATGTCTGCTCCTCTTATTCCAGATTTCACTAATACATTGTCCTCTGTGTCACTTTGCTATCGGGAGCTTTCTTTAGGGCATCAGCCTCACTTGATACATATATTTTTTTAGTTGGTTTGGGTTTGTTATTTACTGCACCAGCTGCATATACTTAATTTTTATGCACATCAATTATATCCTTCCTTTTAAGATGCCATATAAATGTCGTGGTAGAAACTCCCTTACCCTTTAGAGAAACTTTGGAGAAGTTGCTCCTGATACTTTCTTTTATTAATTAAAAGAAACTTCTTCCACAAAATAAGTTTTTCAAAGAAAAGTAATTACTCCATTAAACAATAAATGAGCAAAAATAAAATAAAATAATCTACCAAGCGAGAAACTAACACAAATCAGCATCTATAAATAAATGAAACACAAAACGAACAGAAATTAATATAAGTTAGGCTCAAAACCCTTATAACTTCCCAAGGCCAGAACATAATTTGCACTTTACTGAAAAAAATATATATGTTTTTACTTCTATAACTTTAATAAATCAAATAATATTAAGATTTTGATCACTAAATTTTAGTGTATGTTTATTAAACTGACAATGCACATTCATTTGTATTTTTTGTCAGTAAAGTGCAAATTAAGTTCTGGCCTTGGTAAGGCATAGGGGTTTTGAGACCAACTTAGGTTAATTTCTGCTCGTTTTGAGTAGAAATCACTTTCGACAATTAAAAAGGGAACTAGCCCTTTGAAATTCCAATCGAATGGGTCATTTTTTAAGTTTCTACAATAAACATTTCAAAACAAACCTTATATGCCCCCAGGGTATAACTTATAACCCTTGCTCTGAAGACTGTTGGGAAGTGTCCTGCTAAAAGGTATAATTTCCTGAACCTTAAACTTCGTGGAAAAAATGGCTATTAGAAAAACTTAATTGGATAAGTTTGGGGAAATGGTGGGCGTGGAAGGGGTGTTAGTTGCCTTCCAATCACTTTCGACTATTAAAAAGGGCACTAGACATTTCAATTTCCAATCGAATGAGCCCTTTTTAAGTTTCTGAAACGACGCGTTCAGTAAAAACCTTATATGCCCCCAGGGCATAACTTACAACCCTTACCCTGAGGGCTGTGGGGGAGTGTCCTCCTCAAATACATAAGCTGTATCTAGAAATTCCCAACACTGAACAAAATGGCTATCTAAAAATTTTGATTGGATATGTTTGGGAAAATGGTGGACGAGAGAGGGGAGCTAGTTGCCCTAAAATCAAATTTGACTATTAAAAAGGACACTAGACCTTTGAATTTCCAATTGAATGAGAACCTTTTCAAGTTTCTACGACAAAGATTTCAATAAAACTTATATGCCCACAGGATATAACTTATAACCCTTGCTCTGAAGACTGTGGGGGGAGTGTCCTGCTCAAAGGTATAATTTCCTGGACTTCTACTGCGTAGAACAAAGTGACTACCTAAAAATTTGGATTGGATGTGTTTGGGGAAATGGTGGGCATGGAAAGGGTGTTAGTTACTTTTGAGTGTTAAAAATGGCACAAGCAATTTCAATTTCCAATTGAATGAGCCCTTTTTGGAGTTTCTACGACAACACCTTCCATAAAACCTTTATATGCCTCCAGGGCATAACTTACAACCCTTGTCCTGAGAGCTATTAGGGGGTTGTCATCCTCAAAGACCTAACTTCCAGAACTTAAAACTACGTCCAACAAAATGGCTATCTCAAAATTTTGATTGGATGTGTTTGGGGAAAATGTGGGCGTGAGAGGGGGGTTAATTAACGTCCAATCCCTTTCAACTATTAAAAAGGGTACTAGCCCTTTGAATTTCTAATCGAATAAGCTTCTACTTTTTGAAGTTTCTACGACAACGCCTTCTATAAAAACCTTATATGCCCCCAGGGCATAACTTAAAACCCTTGCCTCGAGGGTTTTGGGGGAGAGTCCTCCTCAAAAAAATATTTTCTATCTGGAAATCAACTACGCTGAACAAAATGGCTTTCTCAAAATTTTGATTGGATGTATTTTCGACATAACACCTTTAAATTAGGTGTTGTTTTCTTTGACCACACTGCAATTAGAAGACACAGAAGGCTTTGCCCCTTTCATTGGAAATTTGATTTACATTTGGGCAAGATTAAAGAAGAAAATTTACATCAAGAACTTTGAATGAACTTTGTCAATGAACTCTCTCTGAAAATAATCTAGTGAATAATCCGCAAGTTCATTATTTTGTGAATGACCCGAAAAGTTATTTAAAATGAGCTTTTTTGAAGTTTCTACGACATCGTTTGAAGTTTCTACGAATCCGCAAGTTCATTATTTTGTGAATGACCCGAAAAGTTATTAAAAATGAGCTTTTTTGAAGTTTCTACGACATCGTTTTCTATAAGAACCTTATATGCCCCCAGGGCATAATTTAAAACCCTTGCCCGAGGGTTGTGGGGGAGTGTCCTCCTCAGAAAAATATTTTCTATCTGGAAATCAACTACGCTGAACAAAATGGCTATCTCAAAATTTTGATTGGATGTGTTTGGAGGAATGATTGGCGTGGGAGGGTAGTTACCCTCCAATCACTTTCGACTATTAAAAATGGCACTAGCCATTTGAATTTCCAATCGAATGAACCTTTTTTGAAGTTTCTACGACAACGCCTTCTATAAAAACCTTGTATGCCCCAAGGGCAAAACTTAAAACCCTTGTCCCGAAGGTTTTGGGGGAGTACCCTCCTCAAAAACATAATTTCTATCCGGAAATCAACTAAGCTGGACAAAATGGCTATCTCAAAATTTTGATTGGATGGGTTTGGGAAAATGATAATCGTGGGTGGGGGGGCTAGTTGCCCTCCAATCACTTTCGACTATTAAAAAGAGCTCTAGCCCTTTGAATTTCATATTGAATGAGCCTTTTTTGAAGTTTCTACGACAACCCCTTCTATAAAAACCTTATATGCCCCCAGGGCATAGCTTAAAACCCTACCCTTGCCCTGAGGGTTGTGGGGGAGTGCCCTCCTCAAAAAGATATTTTCTATGTGGATGTCAACTACGCTGAACAGAATGGCTATCTCAAAATTTTGATTGGATGTGTTTAGGGGAGTGATGGGTGTGGGGGGGTAGTTGCCCTCCAATCACTTTCGACTATTAAAAAGGGCTCTAGCTCTTTGAATTTCCAATCGAATGAGCCTTTCTTGAAGTCTCTACAACAACGCCTTCTATAAAAACATTATATGCCCCCAAGGCATAAATTAAAACCCTTGCCCCGAAGGTTGTGGGGGAGTGTCCTCAAAAACATATTTTCTATCTAGAAATCAACTACGCTAAACAAAGTGGTTATCTCAGAATTTTGATGATGTGTTTGGGGAAATGATAATCGTGGGGGGCCCTAGTTGCCCTCCAATCACTTTCGACTATTAAAAAGGGCACTAGCCACTCCAATTTCCAATCGAATGAGCCCTTTTCGAAGTTTCTACGACAACTCCTTCGATACGAAGTGCCCGGGTATGGAGAAAAAAAAACACATTGTGCCAACATCATTTTGTACTTAATTCCTTTTTTCACATGGGATACCCAGAGAGATATCATAGAAGTTTTACTCGGAACGTCCAAGTCGTCATCAGAAGATGACATCATGCTTTTCTTAGCACAAATGTTGATTTTATGATTTTTTACAAATTTAGAACCACCGTCCAGTAGCCTACCATTTTCAAAATTGCACCTCCACCCAAATATCTGACCTCTTTCACCTCACTGGCATAACTAGGGGGAAAGGGACGAATTGCCTCCTGAGCAGGTTTGTTGGCAAAATATGCCAAGAAAATCTGTCCGCTTATAAAAGCAAAATGACATATCCCAACTACGGTTTAATAACAAATTAGACCTTTTGAAGCACAATATTAACTTTTATGGGAATTTGCTTGTCTATAATTGGTATTTATGAGACAGGTACATGAAATAATTCACCGCTTAGTGTTATTTTTTTTATTTCTTGTCTTGTATTATAAAAAATACTGTGTTCACCGGAAGATTGATTTCCTACTAAATGAGAAAAGTATATCAACATTTTATAAGAACTTGGCCCTTCCAGAAAATCAGCTTGTTTCAACTCTAGGCTTTTCCTTGAAAGGATTTCTATTGATTTTATTCAGGGAGGATTTTAGTAACATGAGAAAAAGTATATTTTGGCTATCTTGTTATGTTGATGCAATAAAGATTTGCTAGCAAAAACATATATTTCTACTGGACAAGACTTCAATACATATACATTGCTCTTAGATTAAGCATTTAAGAGAATTTGCAAATTAATAATCAGTATTTATCATGTATAGGTCAGCATGGTAATCGTAGCAAGTCAATGTCATTTAGCAGCATAAATTCCATAAAAAACAGTTAAATTAAAATTCTCGCGGCTAAAGGTGCAAATTATTTCCCATGTAATATAGGAGACAGAGGCCCCACCAATAGAACCAGGATATACAATAATAAGTGGTTTGTTTGTACCATGCTTTTCCTGGACAGTAACTGTGCAACTCTCCTGCTCAATTGATGGAATAATGTACTGGAAGCACTACGTCACTTTAGTGGAATTAAATTGTACCTTTACTGTCCTAACATTCAGAGGTGGATCTAAAGTAAAATCTCTGGCGAGGCCTAATGTGACAAGGCCACCAATAAGCAAAATCTTGGGGGGATCCAATGTGACAAAGGTACCAATAATTGACGAAATTGACAGATTTATTCTAAATAAAGGAGTAAAAAAAAGATTGAGGGTGCCAGAAAAAAAAACTTGGAGGGGGAGTGGGGTCCCCCTTGGAGTTGACACTGCTAACACTTGAGCAAATACCTTCTATCACCTGACTCCTATTCCTTAATTCTGCCTAGCTAAAACAATCAAGGAACTCTATTTGATACGTTTGACAGACTGAGTTCCATCATTTTATTTCCGTTCCCATTCTAGAAATCGCATGAGGCGTAACCACGCTTCTTTACAATTTTAAATTATGATTTAAAAATCAATTTGTAAGTTCAAAATTCTCAAATATCTCATTCTCGTATCACTAAAATAAAATCTGAAACAGAAGAAAAACAGGTAGGAGAAAAACAAAAACAGGACGAAATAGCTATTATAAAAACAAAAACAGAACAGAACAGGTAAATAAAAAACAGTTCATCTGTTTCTGTTCTGTTTCTTTTTTTTGCATGAACAGAACAGAAACAGGGACTTTAAAAACAGAACAGAAACAGAAAACAGAAACAGTGCCCATACTTAGTCTTGAAGGAAATTTGCTATTGATAAATGATGAATAGGTATAGGTACGCTTACCGGTAGCAATATGACGTTGATTCGTGATTGTATGAGGCACAAGCAATTTGATATTATTTCCAGAGGCTCTAAATTTTTCAATTGCCAAAGCAACAGAACTCATAAACTGTTGTCTTCGTACATGGAGTATTGAAGACGTGAGAGAGACTGTTATGTCGGGTGCAGCGTGCAGTACTTTTTACATAATTTAATTGGACGGTGCGAGTTGTAGCTTTATATCAATATTTACATTGGGAGGCAGCAATTGAGGTATATTAAATATATCATGATTTAGTTTCCCAACTAAATGTAAATATTTAGTTGCCGCTTTTCTATGAATATTAGTGACGTCAGCGTTTATTTTATATTCATAAACCAGTGCTTGTCCTCTCAACACCTTATAAAACATTGGAGTCATCAACAGGAATTGTATATAAGTTGCATAATTTGAAGATTATTGCTCGTGCACCAATGGTCCATTTACGGAGACACTTATATGTCGAAATAAATTCTGTAGTACACAATTGTCATACGATAACCCCTCGGCTACACCTTGTTTTTCATTGTTAGATTTCTTAACAATTACATTTAAATCTATAACTGTCAAAGTCAAATCTATGAATTAGTTTTTATTGGAATAAATTTGAAAATGAACATTTTCATAGAGCAGTTGTTGCGGGTAAAATTGTTCATAGTATCCATGTTTTAAACTGACATCTACATTTTTCACGTTGAAAAGATTTAGAGATAAGGTGAGTGAAGGATGAGAATCTTTATGTTGTAGATATGCAATTTTCTAGGGAAAAAATCTTTTTATTTTCTTCTTCTTTGATGCTTTACGCTTCCGGGCTGATGAGTGATGAGTGATGAGGTCTTTCGCACCCTTTTTAAACCTTTTCCGCGTAGTTTCAAACGCTCGCCAAGGGATCGCGCGCAAGACCTGAGATTTTGTGAAATATTTTCTTGAATATCCTTCTAGAGCCCCAATCAGGTAATGTAGAGGGCGCGAAATACGTTGCAACCGATGCAATATATTTTTTAGCCAAGGGTAGTGCAGAGCGAAACAACTTATCAAACCTATTGCCCAGGCCGTACCCGCAAATTGACGAAAGACCCCCGTAATAGTCCATTCTGTTACCCAACTGTCTTGGTTCAAGAGTAGCAACATAGCAATCAATATCAGGACATACAAACTGAGTTATATTAGCCATTTCACTGAATGAGTTGAAAATGACATGTAATTACAGCCAAATATTTTATTATTGCTAGAGGATCCCCAATTTACTTCTTAATGTTAACTGACAGAGCTCCAAATGTGAAGTGTTGACTGGAATGTATTGAAGGTTCTTTATATTATAGTG
>JAQQPU010020669.1:0-14120 GCA_029168905.1 Artemia sp. Kazakhstan ARC1039
GTGTGTGTGTGTGTGTGTGTGTGTGTGTGTGTGTGTGTGTGTGAGTTCAAAACAAAAATGTGTAATAATTTATGGATTTTGTTTTAATTAAATTTATGGATGCAGCTTATAAAGCCGCATATGGACGTAATTTTCAGTAAAATGTACGTAAAAATCTCATTTTCAAGGGACACAAGTGAGCACTACGATACTAAAGTTTAGTCTACATTTCTTCTTCTGATTTTTTAATCTTGTTCTTTTACTCTTCTTTAATTTTCTTTACTTTATTAGATTAAGAAAAAAAACAAAAAAAAAAAACGGTTGAATATACAACCTACAGGTAACACCCAGTACGTGTAAGATTGGTAAGTACACAAGTTATTTGTTGTTGGGAGGAGGGGATATTCAACAGGGGCTCAGCTAAGGGTCCTTAGCAGGAATGGAGCTTATGTTCTCAGTTTAATTTAGCTTACGTGTCCGCATTTGTTGGGACACTGGACGATTTTGTCGGCACCTTCTTTATATACCCCCTCAAGCCGCAAAACCCTAGCTGCACCACTGATATTCAAAGCACCAAAATATTTGAAATTAAACAAAATATATAATAATACATCATAAAATAATTAAATTTGATACCACATACAATATATGTATGTATTTATCGGAGTAAGATGAAAAACCAGCAAGGTTGTTGATCAAGACCCAGCAGATGAAAAAATGAATAATTGTGGCCAATTTTATTGAATGTAATGTATGTAGGCTATGCAAATCTGTAAATTTAAATTTTAATAAGAAATAAAAAAAAATCATGGATTTCACATATTCAAAATAAAACCAGTTTCTTTTTGCAGAGGACAGAATAGACTAGATTTAATTTTGGCTGCTGATTCGTTCCTGAAGGTTTCATTTACCTAGTTTAACAACTTTCCAAGATTTTGTCATTCACCAGACCTCGATCAAAGAAATTTAATTATAACTGAGTAATTGCAGCTTAAAGTTATTATTATTAACACTACAACTAACAACCCGCCGCAGCACCAAGCCACCTGCGACCAACACAGCTACGCACGCTCCTCCTCCATCCCAGCTATTATAGAACATGGTAGACCCGTTAGCTTTGTATAACGAAATTCTCATAAATATTATAAATAAAAAAATTCTGAAAACCTGTTCCTGGACTATAATTTTCATGCTCAAGGTCATTCTAAATAGGAAATTAAATTAAGTTTGACTTTTGTGGAATAGTTCATTGTCACAAAGTATGATTCAAGATGACGAATGAACGAGCTAATTTTTTCATATGTTTCTCATGTTAGGCTCAGTGAGTGCAGTGAGAGTTCAGTTGTTAAATATACCACTAAAATAGGATTTTATTTGAGCCAATAATAGCAAAGTGTATTTGGCAAAGAACTTGGGAAATAGTATGAAACTTGAAGTCTCTGATGAGTTCATAGTTCATCTATAGAGAGGAAAGTTCTCATAAAACGTTTTATTTTAATAGGGCTTATGGGATAAGATCGATAAGTCTAGTATTTTAGTGTGGATTTAAGTTTCCACTTGTTTGTCTTTTTTTTCGTTAGACATGTTGGTACTGTATTCGTTAGCTTTGGGGGCGTAAACTAGAATGATCCGATAAAAAAAATTTTAGGGGGGGGCACAAAATAGGTTGAAACTTGCGTTAGGAGCAAGTTTAATTAACGCAAACAAGCGTTAATTAAGTAAATTACACAACTTTTTACTATGCTAGAGGTCGAGCGCCCCCTCCCCCCTGGATACACCACTGTCTAGCTAATTTTTAATTTATCGAAATAGGGTAAAAATAAATCATTATTGTTATTATTAGATCACCGTCAATAAATAAGTGTAACTCAAAACGAACAAAAAATCACAATTGATAACCCAGCCAAACTAAACACGAAAAGAGATACCACAAACAGGAGTATGGCTAAGACCCTACTCCTAAATTTATAACCATATTAACCATATACTAATTTTATAAATTTATTTGCCCTTATATCACCATGTTATAAATTTATTAACCATAATGAATATGTAGAAAAATAAGGAAACAATATTTAAGTCCAAGGAAAAAATTCTGATATACTGAAAAAATGATGGTTTTATTGAGTGGTAAAATGACAAAATGATAAATTAGTGAAATAAATAGAAATGCGGTTGTTTAATTGACCCTAAAAAGTATATTAGTAGAATATTCTATTTCTTAAGTTAAATACTCGCTTAAGATCACCCTTATGGAAAAAGTAGCAAAGAGAAATTATAATAAGAAACTGTTCAGTAGAAGTTTCTACGGCTATTTCTCTAAAATCCATAGCTATTTTCTCGAAGAACCTATCTCCACCTTCCCTTTTCACCGAAACATTTCATTTTAATTAATCTGGAAAATTAACGTGCTAGGTTAAAAAAAACTTTTATAAGAAGACCTACATACTGATATACCATTAGGGTCTGGGAAGTGAAATCAAGCTCCCACTTTTAATCCTTTCTCGCTAGTGTCAAATTGAAATTACAAGGTCAAGTTTTGTTAAAATTGTGGGAGTTACCTTAAAAGAACCTAAAGTAAAAAAAAGTAGGATCCTAACCCAATTTTAATAAATCAGCTGACTTCCAAGGAATAGGTCTAGATTTATGAAACAATGGGGAGAATTACTACCGAAGTGAGTATGATATACCAGAATGTGGATCAAATCAGCGGAATCGCCTTTCCAGCCCTTACGGCCAAAGAAAAGAAGAATCCTAAACCAAACATAATAACTCAAATAACTTTCCCAATAAAAGCTAAAATATACAAAATTAATTAGACTACCGAAAAATATCGAGAAATGAGAAGCGGTTTCACAATATCAGGAATAAAAGGTAAGGAATATATATATCCGTATTGCATTAGCCAACAATGATTCTCCTATAGTTGTAACAGGTATTTTTGAAGACTCCACGGCCTCTCAATGAGGCACAAATAACAGTTCAAATAGGTATAAATCCTTTTATTAGGCAGTGAAAAACAATGACAAAAAATCTGGACATTTCGATCACATGTACAGTGACTGTCATCTGTAAATATACCAGCAGATATGTATCTGCTGATGAGGATCACTGTATAAGTGATCGAAATATCCAAAGTTTTTTGTCATTATTTTTAACTATCTAATGAAAGGATTTATCCGTATTTAAACGGTTACTTGTGTCTATAGTTGAAGAAAAAAGGGCAAAAATTTCCTCTGGCTTAGTGAACAAGAAAGCTATTGTAAACATATGACTCGACCAGAAAAATGAATATTTCAAGTGGAGAGTTCCACCCGCTGGACCTGAGGTTTTCAAAGATAATGCCAGTAAAAGGCACCATTTAAATGTGATTTAAGCAGGATTGGAGGAGGAAGAAAAATTTCCTACTGTTTCGTTCAATTGTTTTGAAGGAAAATGGTCGATTTGTGTAAAAAACATTAAAATAAAGGAAAGGGAAAGCCCAGGAGTTGGGATACATGTGCTTTATTATGGTAATTGCAAAAAGCACTAGATATTGCAACTTCCTTTCAAATGAGTCCTTAAACAGCTTTCTATGTTGTCCCAGTGCCCCTTTAACGGTGAAGAAAAAATAAAGAAAAAATAGAAAAAATTATTGCTACCCATGGCTTGGGGTCGGCACCCCTTCTGTTTTCGGCTAAAATAGAAACGGTAAAAAACGGCAATTGAAATACGAAACAGAAACATATTCTAAGAGAAACAAGGAAAAAAAAATACCGAATTCTGTTTCTTTTTTCCATTTTTTTTACAGAAAAACAGTAACGGCCCGTTTTTTCTTTTTAACGGTCGTTTTAACAGATATTTCCGTTTTTTCAGTTTTTTAGGCTTATGAGAGTAAAATGAACGTTGACAAACATTGATTAATAAAAAAGATCAAATATAAAAAGACCAAACATTCAAAATGGCAACATAAATCAAAACTTATCACTTAGAAACATTCGAAGTTCAAGTGACTTGGCAGTCATTCGTGAGCACTGCTTTCGAGTAAAGTACCCAGCAATACTAAATGCACTCTCACGTTGCACTGAAGTTAAGGGCACTGCGAGATTCATACAAGAAATTTCACTTAACTCTGGGTAAGTGTAGACATAGTCAGTTCAAAATTCTAGCGGATCAGAATTATTTTTTCCTGATCCCTAATAATATGCCCTAATAATATTTTCTGCATGGCAGTCCTTATATTGTTAGCATTTTGATTTGAAGAGTTCATCCGAAACCCAGTCGTGCCGAGAAACTTAGCAAACAAGCTGTCTTCTTGATGTGGAGTCGATGATGCATTTTCGTTAATCTTTGTCTTGATAGGAGTGACGTTAATCGGGAAAGTTGCAGAGTTCAATTGAATTTTAAGGAGTTCTTCTGTATTTCTCTTCTCAGAGATGAACTGCTGGAGAAGTGAAGAAACGGACTGACAAGCTGAATCTTTGTGCATATCGTTCATTTTTCCGTGGATTTCAGGGTAAAAAACAGCTCTTTTAAAGAGTAGCATATCAAACTTACGATTGTTAAAAAAATATCTCCTGGGTTGGACAGCTAAATAATTCCTTCAGGCGATTGACTGACTCATAAATGGCATTACTATATGGTGTCTCACAAAACAACTTAATTCCTTTAATCATCAGCACAACTTTACTACTACTACTACTAACAACTCATAGCAAGCACCAAGCCACCTTAGGGCATCAGTGCTACGCACGCTCCTCCTCCATCCCAATATGTTCAAAGTTTCCTTTTTCACACCCTCTCACGAAGTTCCCATTTCCTTTAAATCTTTCCTTATGACGTACTTCCATCCCAGACGAGGACGAACTGCTTTCCGTTTAGCCCTAGACGGTTGGCCGAAAAGAACAATCTTCGGCAATATGTCATCCTTCATCCACACAACGTGCCCTAGCCACCTCAACCTTTCTTTCATTATAGCCCTAGAGAGTGGTATTGAACCACATTTTTCGCACAGCCAATTGTTTGAAATAGGGTTAGTCAGCCGGGTACCTAGAAAAATCCTTAAGCAATTTTCCTGGAAAACATCTAGCAAATCTTCATCCGATATTCGAAGCGCCCAAGCTTCAGAGCCATATTTAACTACTGTCATCACTGCAGCTTCTAATATTCTAATCTTAGCTAATATTCTAAGCAGCTAATATTCTAAGCAGCTAATATTCTACATATTCTATATATTATTCTAAATAGCTAATATTCTAATATTCTTAGCAGCTTCTACTTATCTTCCTATTCTTCCAAACTTTTTTTTAACTGTGAAAAAAAAAACACACACTGAGTCTTGGCTATTCTACTTTTAACATCTTCACTACTCCCACAATTTTCACTAATAATACTACCAAGGTAAGTAAAGCTGCCCAGCAGATCAATCTTTTCATTACCCAACGTCACTTTTTCATCTTCACTTATTCCTAGCCTTAATGACCTAGTCTTGTTAAGATTAACTTTCAAACCTATTCTACTACCACGAACTCACAAAACCTCTAAAAGTTCATTCATTTTGCTCACACTCTCATCTAGGATGCTTAAATCATCAGCATAAGCCCAGGAGAGTTTTATCTCACCATTTGATACTGTGATCTCCCATTTCCTTTCCTGTGCTTCTTAGACAAAATCCAAAAAAATTCTCCAACGAAAACCAGCTGCTAAACTCATTTCCTACCTTAACCGCAGCAGTGTTGTTCTCGTACATAGCAGTAATCACTTTAATGTATTTGTCTGGTATAGATAGATAGATAGATATTTATTGCAATAAAAGCCACTTTGGGCCATGGCAAAAAAAGAAAAATCACACAAAATAATAACATGATTATAACACTCATAGCAAAATATGGTAGCCTACATAACAATAACAACGCAAAATTACAAAACATTACAAAAACATAATAAAGCACACGATACCATTAAACTAACATAAATAGATAGATGTATGTTACATCTATCAAGGGCCATGACTACAAAAATAACAAACAAGAAAACAACTTACACACATACAACAATACTTTCCAGACTCACCCCACCCCTTTTTACAAAAATCTATCTCTATGTGACATACCCAATTTTATATACTTTGCTATCATTCTTATTGTCCCATAATTTTTTGATCCCATTACTGAAACCAACCACTCACTTGTCCCCACATTAACAAAAAATAAATCTTTCCTTAGATCCTGTAATTCGGGACAAAGGGCCATGAAGTGAAGCAGATCCTCCCCATTTTCTCCGCACATAGGGCATGAGTAAGGACCCTCCTTTACCCTTACCCTCCCTAAATATTTCCTCCTTTATCCAAGTGCTAGAAAATTACCCCTCCCTGATATATACCACTTAATTTCTTCACTATTTAAACCCGCTTTAAAATAATTATCATATCCCCAGACCTCCTTCCATTGCCGGTAAATGCCGAGGGACACCGAGGCTGCGACCTCACACTGCCATTTCTGAATCTCCTGATCTTCAAGCACTCCCTTTACTAGTTTTGCTACATTTCCTACTTCCAGCCCTATCCCCTTCCCTTCATTCCAAACACCTGATAACCCACAACTATTTAAGATTGATTTCACCTGGGAAGCCCATGAACATTTCCTTCTATCCTGCAACACCTCCAGATAAGCTGCATTTACTAACCTATTATTCTGTAAACCAATCACCTTTTCCCAGTATCCTATCATTCTAACCAATCTTTTTATTCTCAATGAAAACAATCCTAGATCACCCTTTAATACCAGATTATTAAATTTCCCGCTTAGCCCTAAAAGTCTCCTGAAATGTCCTAAATAAATTCTCTCTATTTTTTCCCCTTTTTCAAAACCCCAAACTTCCCCACCGTAACTCAATGCTGGGCCTACCTTCGTCTCAAAAATTCTCTTCTGTAGCTTAATATCTGCCGGTCCTAGATGCCTAAGGGGACTCTTCAATAATGCCCATGAAGCCTTCTGACCCTTCCAACTCGCTATTTGCACCTGATCACTCCATTTCCCTGAACTTGTGAACTTACATCCCAAATAAATATAATCCTTAACTTCATTCATCTCTTTCCCTTTAAAATAAAACTTATTCTTTTCCCTTTCATCATTTCCAAAAACTAATATAACTGATTTTTCCATATTTAAAACTAATTTTTTACTCTCCAGATAACTATCCAAAATCTCTAACATCTTTTGCAAATCCGGAGCCGATTTCGCAAGCAATACTATGTCATCTGCAAATAATAAACAAAACAGCTCCAGCGACATTAATTTTAACAAAGGGACATTTCTATTTCTAAAATACTGCTCAATATCATTAATAAAAAGAGAAAACAAACGCGGTGATAGAGTGCATCCCTGTTTGAGGCCTACATTACTTAAAACTGGCCTAGAATAAGAAATACCTACCTTCACTACTACTTTAACCACCTCATACATTTTCATTATAACTTCTACTAACCTAATTGGCAATCCTAATTTCACCAACACCACTTTCAACAAACTCCTTGAAACTTCGTCAAATGCTCCCCTAATGTCCAAAAACGCCGTATATAGCCTATTTTTCCTATGCCTCGTATATTTACTAGCTAAAGCCTGTAAACAAAATATTTGATCAATTGTACTATAGTTTTCCCTAAACCCTGCCTGACATTCAATTAATATACCTTTATAATGCAACCATTTATCCATCCTATTAGAAAGGACTCTACAAAATAGCTTACTGATAGAACTTCCTAAACTTATCCCCCTATAGTTCTTGTGTAGGTTTCTTTCTCCTTTCTTAAATAATGGGATCATAATCGATATCTGCCAATTTCTTGGCCATAGAGGTGTACTTAGAATTGCCGAGAATATCAATGCAAGCACTGGCAGTATCCATGCTCTTGACCATTTCAGCAGCTTAGTTGGTACTCCGTCGATGCCCGGAGCTGAATTCCCTCTCATGCTTTTCAAGGCGTGCCATATTTCCTCCTGTCCAACCGGTTCCAGTAGTTTAGCATCCTCTGAATCCAACTCAAAATCGGCTGTTTCTTCTAAACTATTCATCTCCTCATCATCTCTCTCTTCGTCCTCTTCGGTGTATATCTCTTTATATTTTTGTTCTAAGTATTCTGGCCAGGTATCGGCGTGAGGGACTGAATCAGTCAACTTTCTATTTTCTGTTGATTTCCTAATTAACTTCCAGAACTCCGTTGTATCATTCACGCTAAATTTCTCCCGTATGTTTTTGCTCTCTTCCTCTTCAGAACGTCTCTTCTTCAACTTAAGTAGCCTTTTATATCCCCTTCGCTTGTCCCTAAAAACCTGCAAATTATTTTCCAGATCAACTGTACTACTAGCCTTAAGCAATCTAAAAGCTACTAAAACCTCCTTCTTCTTTTCCTCACAATCCTTATCAAAAAAACTCATCAAACCAGTACTTCTACCATTTTTTCTCCTGCATGCCACCTTAGTTCCAATCTTATACAAAACCCCCGACAAAAAAATCAACAGAACCTGCTATATCCCCTTCCCTTGCCATATCCTCACTCTTCTGAATAAATGAATCCAGCCCTCTATCTTCAACTAGTACCTTTTTCAACTTCTCCTCACTATCATTATCAAACCTTAAACC
The DNA here is from genome assembly GCA_029168905.1 of Artemia sp. Kazakhstan ARC1039. NCBI lineage: Eukaryota > Metazoa > Arthropoda > Branchiopoda > Anostraca > Artemiidae > Artemia > Artemia sp. Kazakhstan ARC1039. Next base: position 8,599 of record JAQQPU010020669.1, read on the forward strand.
TTCCCTCCAATCAAGCTCATTACCCATCTTTCCCTTAGCCCCAAACTTCTTTTTCCGGCTCTCAGCCCATCCTCCCCCTCCTAATTCAACCCTAATAGGCACGTGATCCGACCCAGCAAGCGCCATCACCTCAAAATCCACACAACAAGAAAGAAGCCCCAGACTAACAACCCCATAATCTATAACACTTGGAGATCTACCCGAAAAACATGTAAAATCCCCCACTCCTTTATCCTTCCCTGTCCTCCCATTCAAAATAACCAAATTCTGCATACCACAAAAATCCAACAATTTTTTCCCCCAATTATTCTTTCTCCGATGACCGTCCTTACTCGTCCTCCTCCTAACCGACGGCTCAATCATATCAACTCCCTTAGTTTTTCCTAGTTCGAGACCAACCTCCTCCTCACGGGCTCCTTCATCCTCCCCTGTATATCCGTTAAAATCCCCTAGAAAAACAAAATAATCGGACGGAAACTGTTCTGAAAAACGATCCATATCATTTTCTAATATCTCCCAGGTATCCTCATCACTAAAAGTGCTAGTTTCCGGCGGTAAATACACTGAACAAAAGATAAACGAGTTACTACCTAAAGGTACTCGCACCCATACTAGATTACATGAAACACTTTTCAATCGAGATAAATTTCGCCATCTATTCGTTATCAATAATGCCACTCCTCCATAAGTTCTACCATTCTGCGATCGCTTTCTTTGTGATCCAAAATAGGAAAAACCTTCTATTCTCTCCTCTTTTTCCAGCCACGTTTCTACTAATGATACAACTGAAAATCACAACATTTAAGAAGACACTCTAATTTAAGATACGAAAAGCCCTGAACATTCCAATGCGCTAAATGACACTCGTAAATTGCGCCATGGCCCTGCTTATCCTATCCACTATTTGAGCCAATGGGTTGAGACGAGTTAAATAGCCGCCTAGGCTCCATTTTATTAGGGTCGTCAGCTCTAACCGACTTGCTCTTCTGTCTTAGGTGGTCATCTGGGCTAATAATTTGTTGGCTGTTACGTTTGGGAGCCCCCACAGGCCCGATAAAAGTTGATGTGGAGCCTTTTTTAATAACAGGAGTTTCACTGTTCACCCCATTTATTTCGTTATCACTACTAAGCTCCTCCACTACACTAAAGAAAGATTGAATTGAGGATGAAGATCCAGAACGCGATCTTGAATTGCAAGGTTCTTCCAGGTTAAACCGATTATTTTCAGAAACAAAACTCTTTACTAAACTTTTTTGTGGCACTGATAAAGACCCAGGTTCACGGAGAAACTTTTGCCGAAAATTTTCCTTAAAATGGGTCATGGTACTCGCTGATGACTCTATATTAGGGGAATTCGTAACCTCAACTACAGACTGCTTATCAAAGCTATACGTAAAACACTGTTGACCAATATATAACTTTGTCCCTCTTAGTCTTGCTTCTCTATTTTCTCCTCTAGCCCGTTCAAGAAAAGGCTTTAGGTGGTTACGAATAGACAATTCACGCTTTGTATAATCGGGACTAACACCAAGACCCGCCCTTTTCAGGTGCGCACTTGAACGCAATATAGTATCACGAATGTAACCACTTGTAAACTTAACCAGCACCGGTCGCGTGCCTTGTTTAGCGTTTAGCCGAAAAATGTCTCTAATGTCCATCATTTTCAGCCCTAAATTTGGCACATGTAAGTTGAGTGCTCTCATTACATCTTCTCGTAACGAACAACCTTTGTTTGTAGGATCGAAATTATACAGGACCAAATTACACTTTTTAGACTCATTTTCTAGTCTTTGCAATTTTACGTTAGTATCCGACAATTCAGCTTGCAAACTTAGGTAATCTTTCTTCAATTGTGACGTATCCTCTGAGAACTTGACTACTGTCGAATCAATTCGCGACGAAATAGCAGATAGGTCGTTTCTCAGTTCTTGAACCTGCGATGAAACTATTTCTATTCCGTTCAATTTTTGATTAATTTCTTGTAGAGTTTCAGAAAAATTAACAGAAGTCATAATTAATCCGGAAATATAGTTATAATAATTAGAAAGATTACTTATCTTTCTTTGAGGGCCGAGCCTCACAAATGCATCCGAGTGACTATTCCAGTGCCTCTAATTATTCACACAAAATTTCTGCTTAACATAGCAAGTCTTATAAAGTAAGATTTCCACTTAACATGACAATTCTTGTCAATGGGAACTGGTTTTTCAAGTTATTTCACAGCCTGTGTACTTAGATGTAAGCGGAATGAATGCTGATAAAAACTGGGTCAAGTTCAAAGAAACTAGATTTCAATTTATAATCCTCTTCGCTAACTAGGTGTTATCTCTTTGAACTGTGAATCAATACTGAGGATAAAGTATATACCATACAAGGATAAAGCCTTTCCTAAAGCTCTTCTATCTACGGAATCGAACACTTGCTCATAATCTATAAAACTGAGCATCAAAGGTGTTTGACAACTCAGGCACTTCTCAATTATTAGCTTTAAATATCAACTTTCATTTGTGCTCCTCAAAGCACAACTTTGCTTGCCGAAATATAATTATAACCACTAGTTATCACCGTTGCCTGTTTGAACGGGCGAAAAACCTCAATGACAGCTTCCACAAGGGAGCACTTATTGTTGTTAAGTTCGAGCTCTCTGATTTTATCGTATCGAAGGCTTCGGTTGAACATTCTGTGCAGTGGTTCTTTACAGGTACAATAAATTTCTATCATAGTAAGGGTGCTGTTCCATAGAATATTCATGTCCTTTGTGATGGATGGACTAAGCTTATATGTCTCTCTATACATGGTAAGTGTCCAAATACAATAAAAGTCACAAGAATGCGATATGATTATATTCGCAACCAAAACGCGGCAAATGAAGAAAAACGGGTACAAGAAAAACAGAAACGGCAGAAACGATAAGAAAAAAAAGGAACAGAAACAAAAACGGTAATAAAAATACGGCTACCTGTTTTCTGATTTTTCCATTTTCGAAAAAAAAAAAACAGAACAGAAAACGGAGAAAACGGTGGAAGAAAAACAGAAACGGAATCGAAACGGTGCCGACCCCTACCCATGGCTAAAAATGATTTTTCTTGTTTTTCAAGGTGGGGGTCATAACTTTACTTTATGGGATTTTTCACAATGGCAATTCTGATGTGCATTTTCCATTTCAACTCGACGCTATTTTTAAAGTATTCTGGCCATCTCTGGAAATTCTCACAGAATTGTTTTTGCAGGGAACTTTTACCATTAAGATTAATTGAAATTTTCGTCACCATTCCTGAATCAGCCTCAAATGGCAATTTTTTCAAGCTTGATATTTTTAAACGTATTTTGAAATTTTTGGGTTACTATGGACCGTGCTCTGTTTTTTGAAAGGTTGCATCTATTGTTGAAGCCATAATGAGGATAAATTAATACTATTTATCTCTCCCCAAGTGTCCTGAATTGTATTGCTTCAGCCATTCTCTGCTATATAATTAAGAAGATTTTTTCCTTTTAAAATGGTTTCCAGATGTGAAGCCAAAATATTTGGGCATTTTTTTTGTTTATTTCAGTTACTATCTTGATTGTATGTTTTGCCTGTGACTTAGTATGGTCTAAGAAATGACATAAAAGATTGTCTGTTTCCACTGATGTAGTTGCTGCTCACAAATCACAAATAGATCCAACTTAGTGGATTTACCGTATATGATAAATTTTAAACAAAATAGTAAAAATTCTTCAGGATTCGTTAAAATTTCGAGCTTTTAAAACTTTCGAAACTCTTAAAACTAAAGATATTTTAGATTGACTAAAAAAAATTGTTCCACAGAGTGACAGAAAACGCCATTTTGCTGTGTTGTGTACCTCTTCCCAATTGGAAACCAAGACTAGAGCTTTTGATTTTTGTTCGACTAAGCCCTTTTCCAGTATTCTTGGACCATTGGCTTGACACAATCTTCCTGGGAAAAGAAGCCTTATCTTAGGCTACTGAATTCCCCCTTGTTCTGGTACCCAAAAAGCCTGAGAATTTCATAAACTCTTTCATTATAGAAATATACTTTAACAAACAAATCAAATTTCTTTAAAGCTTCACAATCCCTTTTGAGAATGCCCAGATGACAAGAACCTAGAATTCCCCCCTCTCCACATATTTTGCAGAGGTCCCCATTCGCAAAAGACATAAACAAGACACTAGCTTCAACTACCACAATATTTGTTAATTTAGTTCGCTATATTTTTTACGCCTTTTAGGAATTTTCGACCAACCTTAATTTATAAGAGTTATTTGGCTTTCTGATTATACATTCGGGGTATAATATTAAAATACAGACATACAAATCAAGGTAAATCAAGTGCTTATTTCATATATGGTGACTATTAAACGCCTTTCGGAAAATACTGAGTGAACTTTGAGTAATTTCGATAAATTGTGACACTTGCCCCTGAGATTGCGAGGGTAAAGTCCAGATATATAATATCATGACACCTAAAAATACTCCTCTTTTAACAGTTACTGCAGTACAGTAGCTATAGGATGCTCCACCTGAGAAGGAAGATTGAAGTCCAAGTCACTTTTTAGTAACGATCAGTCAAGGTCATTGGCTTCTTAGTAGAACTTCAGTAGAATAGGTCTATTGAATTTGCCAAGGCCCCCGTACCAAACAGGTTTTTCTGGTAGGTAATTCTAATCTAGAGGTCAATACATCTTTCAAAGAGGAACGAGTACGCAATACCGGTCCTAGTGTGATTGATTTTTTGGACAATTGCCTTTAGTCAAGACTAGTTTGTTAGGAATGTGTCGTTGCTAAAGCTAACTCTCATTGGAAAAAAGGGGTATAAAGCTTTTTGTTTTTGATAAGAATTGCACAATGAATGTATCGTTTGACGTGGGCATTTTTTATGAGCCAATCAGAGGTTGTTCAATATACGATAACTTGATTTGTGGTTGGGATTTGAATAAAAGAAATGGTTATGTTATTTGCTTGCGTGTATAGGAATTCCCATGTTATTTGCTTGCAGGTATAGATATTCCCTTGTTATTTGCTTGCATGTATAGGAATTCCCATGTTATTTGCTTGCGTGTATAGGAATTCCCATGTTATTTGCTTGCATGTATAGGAATTCCCATGTTATTTTCTTGCGTGTATAGGAATTCCCATGTTATTTGCTTGCATGTATAGGAATTCCCTTGTTATTTGCTTGCATGTATAGGAATTCCCGTGTTATTTGCTTGCATGTATAGGAATTCCTATGTTATTTGCTTGCGTGTATAGGAATTCCCATGTTATTTGCTTGCGTGTATAGGAATTCCCTTGTTATTTGCTTGCATGTATAGGAATTCCCAAGTTATTTGCTTGCGTGTATAGGAATTCCCTTGTTATTTGCTTGCATGTATAGGAATTCCCATGTTATTTGCTTGCGTGTATAGGAATTCCCATGTTATTTGCTTGCATGTATAGGAACTCCCATGTTATTTGCTTGCATGTATAGGAATTGCCACGTTATTTTGCTTGCGTGTATAGGAATTCCCATGTTATTTGCTT
>JAQQPU010020670.1:0-15308 GCA_029168905.1 Artemia sp. Kazakhstan ARC1039
TGGCATTTTGCCTCGGAAACAATAACAACATTGACATTCGCTAAGAGCGTGCCAAAATCACACCTGGAGAAAGAGGTCATTGACCCATTCTCCCTAATGACTCTATGCCCATATAAGGAGTCCCCCCCGGAGTAACACCCCCATCTCTACTAATAAACTCTAGAAGGGAGCGCTATTTTCAATAAATAATGCTTTTTATACCAAATCTTGTTTTATTTTTTTTCTCTAATATATTTATCAAAAAATTTTAGTTTAGCTACTTTTCGCTATATTGGAAAGGGGGTCTACATACTTACCCTCACAAGGTATTTTGAGGCGCGTAGCAAGCCCTATTTTATAACCATTTAAATAAACCCTTTATTCTCAATAGCGATTTGGATTTTGGATTATTGGCTTCGAATTGAAGCACTATTTAGCCTCAGACGGCTGAAAAGTTTTTCTTTTAAGCTTAAAATACCTGCATATAAAGTTGACGAGGAATTGCGATATTCCAATAATGATGGGTGAAAATGGCTTAGTTATCACAAATTCATCCCAAATAAAATCTTCTCAAGCAAGATTGTTTAGAAGGGGGAGCAAGTTGGCCCCAACTAGAACATATTTTACCCCTATTTCATTTACTTGATCCCCATGTATGGGACCCCCTCCCGTTAAGACGGATAGGGTTATTTCATAAGATTTATACTAAATCTTGTTTCCTTTACTAGGAATTCCCCGCCCTCCTCCGTCCAAGCAAGATGATTAGGGGTAATGATGCAATTCCTGTAAAACGGATGGAGATGACTGGCCCATCCAGGTTCACACCTTCTGCCAAAGCTCCAACCCATACTAGTCCTGCCTAATTGGACGTGCGCTGGGTTGAGAATTCTTTGTCCAAGGGGTAAGGGTTCGATCCCTGGTGTGGCCAGTTATTTGTTTTGGGACGAGGGTCAATAGTGTGACTCTGCAAGCTCAGCCAGAGTCGACCCATTAGAGTCGACCCAGCTCTAAATGGGTACCTGGAGAAATCTGGAGAAGGTAAGCAGGAAGGGTGTGCGAGAGCACAGGATGGCTGGCCTCCAATCCCCCCATTGCACTTCCTGGCTGAAGGGCTATGAAACAGAGATCAGCACCTCCAGTTTGAACCTTAAGAGTCTAGTGCCTTCATACTTACTTACTTATTTTACAACCCATCGAGCAGCCGTGCAGCCTGCTCAAGCTCTCAGCCATCGAGTTGCCATGCTGCCTGCCCAAGCTCCCAGCCATCGAGCTGCCACGTTGCCTTCCCAAACTCCCAGCTATCAAGCTGCCATGCAACCTGTGCAAGCCCCCGCTTATCAGCCTGCAACCCCATCTGACCCCGATGGTCCTTCTGCACAAGGCCGTGACATCGCTGGCCCGTCCACTACCAGGAAATTGAAAAGAGAATGGGTAGCTTCCTACATGTTGGTGAGTCCCGCTCCAGGTCAAGCCGCTGCCCCATCTGACCAAGGTCATGATGTTGCCCTCCATATTTTAGCTGGACTCTTTACAGAAGTCCCCCGTCAAGCGTCAAAAATTCGAAGAAGTAAGTAAATTTTTTTTCTAGCTAATGTATATTCTTGTTCTAAGAAAAATCCATTCTTAACCTTATAGTGCTGTTTTCTTAGTCTACTACAGGGAGCCTAATAAAGGCATTTTTTGCTATTTTTTGAGTCGTCAAAGAAACCACTCTTAGGATATTAAAAGTATTCCAGAGCTTTTCATTAAAATTCTTTTAAGCTAATAAAGGTTTACTCGTATATACTCGTATTACTCGTATATATGCTATTACACGTCAAAAGGAATATAACAAGGAAATAGTATTGAAATTTTTTGGGGAGCCATCTGCCTCCACTAGTTCTGAAGGCTATTCAATAGCGGTCCCCCTGATAGTTCCACCTGCCTTTAATAGCTAAAAGAAATATCCTTTCTCCAGGCCGATTTCGAAAATGACCAGCTCGTGGCCAAGTTCATTAGGGGAGAGGTTGTAACAGGGAACGACACCTGTGGCGAAATAGTGGCATTGGCCGAGGATTTTCTCGCCAAATGACCGGAAGCAATTCCCCCCTCGGCGAGTTTTGACGTTCTTACGTGCTAGTGGGGCTTTTGTTACATTTATAGCATTAGTGTGGCCCAACGGAGCCCATTTCATATATGGTCAGCAGTGTGGGGTCCACAGTGCTGAGGGTTCACGGTTCCCCTCTATGGCTCATAATACAATGAATCATTCCAGCAAGTAGTATGGTGTCTATGAGTATTTAGAGGGTAAGGGGGGTGTTATCTCCACTCCTCTTAGTTTCTGCTCGTTTTGAGTTTGACTTGGATATTTATTGTAATTTCTGTTCGTTTTGGGTTATTGCTTAGTTTGTCTTGGTTATATATAGTAATTCTGCTCATTTCAGGGTTCATTTTTTATTAACGGAGATTTGTGGCAGTTTTACGCTTGAAAAATTGTTTGACTTTTTTTCTGATCATCTTTACTTCAATGTAGCTCTTTATTTTCCTTTGAAAAACTTCTTTTGTAAAAAAGTTCTTAAAAATTAATGTCTAGAAAAAAGTATAGTAATGCTTAGGAGAAAAATTATATATAAGGATATGTGCATATATACAATTATTACTTGTGTAATCAGATAGATAATTTGTGCAATCTTTACAAGTATACTTTGGTTGCCAAAGACGTGTAAATGTAATATTTTTTGCATACACAATTTTTCAAAATATGTCTTTTTCTATGTAATTTACATATTCAAAAGTTGCTGCGGGTAGTCTAGAACAAAGTAAAGGACAGCGTACGATAATTTTTATTTCAGCCAAGACAGGAATTTTACCTCCATAGTTTAAAAAAAATACACAACTCTCTACTTTGAAAGTTATGCATTCGGAATTTTTAGATCAATGAATAGAAAAAGTGCATTTGCTGCGATATGTAACTTTTGCAAGTAAAGGGGCTGATGTGTACATGTGCAGACAAAAAAGAGAAAAAATCATAAAGTCGAAGGCTTTCTAATTTAGTAACATTTCAAGAGAGGTATAATTCCAATCTATTACCTAAAAATTGTAAAATATTAAATATTTTAGAGTGTAATGGAAAAAATTAACATTTTTGTTTTTAAAACATCTTTTGAAACGGTCCCACTACAAGTTTCAAGCATTAATAAATTGGAATGATAACAGGGATGGATTCCTACATAAAATAATTCCTAATAAATTCCTATAGAAATTCTAACTCAAAAGGATCAGAAATTAAAATAAACGATTGTAGAAAACATAGAGATAAAAGGCACTAATATTAATAACTTACCTAATTCCCAACCGGCCGGGTTGGCCGATTCGGGGTTTCTCTTCTAATGGCATCATAACAATATTTTTGATATGCCTTCCTGTTTTTTGCAGTCCTCAGCAGTTCTTGGGTGGGGTGGTCAGATAAATTTTCCACCTGTGGTTGGGAGGTCTTCCCCTAGGGAGAGATGCATTTATTCTTCCCTCAAAGGCTATTTTAGGTAGTTGTTCTGGGGAAATACGCTGAACGTGTCCTAACCATCGAAGCTGTTGGAGTTTCAGGGTCTGCATAATGGTTTAAGGGTAATCCAAGGACGAAAGAAGTTGTTTGTTTAATACTAGGTCAAGGTAAGTAATACTACTGAGCTTTCGGAGTGATTTAGTTGCAAAAGCCGCCAGTCGGTGCTTGCCGTTGGGTTTTAGGGTCCATATCTCTGCTCCAAACTTTGCAACTGGAATCAATAAGGCGTGGAAGAGTCTGATCTTCAGTTTTAAGGGGAGATACTTACGTATTTTTTCAAATAGAGCGTAGTGACTTGAAGCATGCGGAGGCAAGAGCCAGGCGTCGTTTGATGTCTTTTGAGGAGTCGTTTGTGGATGTCAGCACACTTCCTAGGTAAATAAATTGGTCACCCGAATAGTCCTCACCCCGAATAGTCACTTTGGTGAGGGGGGACTAGTCACTGCATGCCGTGTTACTCTCATCACCTTGGTCTTGCAGGCGTTTATCTTCATTCCGAAGCACCTTGCTGCTTTTTCGATAGCGTTTGCGCTGGCTTAGATTTCCACGATTTTTTCGTTCGGACGATTAATGTCATCAGCATATGCATTTAGGTCCGGGAATAGTTTCCCAAGACTATTCCCGTGTTATCAGGGACAAGTGCCAGCACACTGTTTAGGAATAGGCAGAAAAGAGTTGGTGAGAGGCAGTATCCTTGAAGAACACCTGTAGAGGTAGAAAACTCCTCAGTGAGTCCTACACTAGTCTGCATCGTGCTACTCCCTTTTCTTACATACTCCTTATAATATCGATAATATTAGAGAAATTCCGTAGTGAGCCAAGATATGCCAGAGACAATCTCGCCATATTAGGTCATAGGTTTGCTTAAAGTTGATGAACATTTGGCATAACTCTTTACAGAATTCCAAATTTTGCTCCATGATTTGTTTAATGATAAATATTTGGTCTATAGTGGATCTATTCTGACAAAATCCGGCTTGATACTCGGGTATAACATGTCTCGTCATGTTTCTTATGCAGTCTAGGAGTATTTCGAGAGGATTTTAGCGGATTGGCAAATAAGTGATATGGGTCCGTGATTGTCGCAATGGCTTTTGGATCTTTTCTTTTGTGCAGGGGAACTATGACAGATGTTTACCAGAACTTGAAGTAGTATTTTTTTCCCCAAATAGCTGTTGCTATTCGATGGTACAGATCGATGATAGCGTCCGACTCTACTTTGAGATGTTCTGATTGTATACCGTCTATCCCGGGTGCTTTATTGGATCTGAGGGATTTCACAGCGGTTTCTACCTCTGAACTTAAGGGTGGTAGGGGTGGTTCCTCATTTTCTTTGTGCTGGAAACATCTGAAGAACCTCAGGATCTGAATTTACTGTGAGATTTAACTTTTCCTGTAAATGCTCTTTCCAAAGATTTCGGATTTCAGCGCAAGAGGTAATTTTGTGCCCATTTTTATCCTAGAGTCCCAGGCACTTTTTATCTTTATGATTTTCTAGCTCTTTCACACTTTTGAACACAAGGTGTGAGTGACCTCTTTGGAAGTCGTTATCTTACTGCTGACACTTTTTGGTTATCTTTTCTTTAAGTGCCTGGCGAGTTTTCTTCTCGATTTGGCGTCTCAGGTGCTTGAACCTATCCTTGTTTTCTTGATCTTGTTTGTTTCTGAGAGTTTGCTTTTCATTGCTCATGCCAACAATCTCCTGGATAATCCATGGCTTGTCTCTGGCAGATTTACGGCCGAGAATAATCCTGGCTGTCTCAAATATAGCTCTGCTAATTTTCAACACAAGCTGATCTATGTCGGCTAGGCTTTAGCCTAGCCGACATATGCGTGATCTCTGAAAGTCTTTCGTTTAGCTGCTCTCTATACTCTTGTTTCGTGTTAAGGTCCTTCAGGGTTTCGACACGGAATCTTGGGACTTTTTGCTTCGGTTTGAAAACAGCCTTTAACCTTAGACGAATTGATGACACAAGGAGGCTGTGATCGTTGTCAAATTAAAATTAAAATTGAAGGTTCAAGTCAAGTTTAAACAGAAAAAATTACTACAAACACAAGTTTGGCTACTACCCATCCCCCTTCCATAAGCGTAAAAGTCAACATCTTGTTTCACCATTTGTGTTTTATTGAAATCTATCTGTATCTTGAGCACACAGCTTTTAGTTTTCAATACATCGATGAAAATGAATATCTATAAACTCATTATAATAATGAAGATGACTGGAAAGAACTAATGAAAATAAAAGGAGTATTTAATATGCAATGATAATAATTCTTAACAAAAAAAAATTTAAAGGGGATAAGTCCTTTTAGTAGACAGTGAAAACAGATAAAAAAAAATATGGATATTTCGACAAGACTTCGAATGAACCCTGCTAACGACCTCTCTCATATAGATCTAATGAATGAATCGGAAAAAATTTGTGACCACAAAGTATTTTTTCTGTATAAATACGTTTGTTTTAATAGTAATGCTTTGGTTTTTTGCTGACAACGACCAGTGGCGTATGTGGTCGAAATATCTAAATCGTTTGTATCTATTTTCAATGTCTACTAAAAGGACTTATCCACTTTTGAACTTTAGAACCATAGAAGAACCACTAGAACCACTTTTGAACCATAGAAGGGCAGTGCGGTTTCAGTAAAAACACTTAATTTAAGGTATTACGTGAAAAACAACTTCTTATATATCGGGAGATGGGACCAATCCAGTGTATAACTTTAAATTTAAGAACATTTCTTCTGCAATTGGAAGAAGCAGAAGTTTATGCAACCTTCAATAGAAATTCAACTTACATTTAGGTAATATTAAAGAAGAAGATTTACAACTCAAGACTTTGAATGAACCCTGTTAATGACCTCTCTCAGACAGACCTAGTGAATGAATTGGAAACTATTTGTGACCCGAAAGCAATTTTTTGTTGTATAAACGTGTTTGCTTTAATTGTAATGCTTTGGTTATTCTGCTGATGACAACCACTGGTGTATGTGATCGAAATTTCCATATTTTTGTGTGTTTTTTAACTGTCTAATAACAGGACTTATCTCCTTTTTAACTTTTATTTGTTCGTCATAAAATACCTAATTTAAGGTATTACCAATAGTATCCCCTCAATATATTCCAGAAGCCTCATAGCAGATTCCCATAGGATTCCAGAAGCCTCATAGCAGATTCCCATAGGATTCAATTGCATGCCCTGTTTGCAGATGACGCAATTGTGTTTCAGGTTTTGATTCTGGGGTTTCTAGGTGACGCAATTTTATTTTAATATTAGCAAGATTCTGAGTGCATGTCCGGTTTCCGTGATAAGGTAACACAATTTTGTTTTAGTATTAAAAAGAATTCAGTGCGTAAACATCAAAGAGAAAATTATTGGATGATGAAAGCGTTAGCGAAATGGAAATTAGAGTGCCTAAAGTAGCAGTGGAAATATCAAAGGGTTGCCCACTAACCCTAGAATGGAACAAAATATATGAAGGATATGTTGTATCATTAAGTATTTTCCCGTCGGAAGAGCAATTATACTTTGCGGCTAAAGTGAATATAGTACATATACAGAGAATACATGACAGATTAAATGCGTTAGCGAAATATATTGAAGAAAACAATCTGTAAGAAACGGTTTGCCGCTAGCACGCTTCTTAGTCTAGAATTGGTAATGAGAGTGTTAAAAATGGCTGGATTTGAGAACCAGAAAATCTTACGGAATCTATTAAAATTGAAAAAGTAGTTAATTTTAGATGGTGATTTTCTAGAATAACCTCTTCAAAAAAAGCTTCTCTAGAAATGCTCAACGATCTAATAGGAACTGATTCCCCATCTTTGGACTATTGCATGAAATTTTTTCGTCGTGGCCCAGCTGCCTTTACTCAACTTATAGATATATTATTTGAGACAAAATAAAATGATATTGTGGTTTTGCTTTTATCCACTACTTACGAGGCCATTTTGTAAAAAATCGTGTCTAAACAACTTTTGTGACGTCACTTCTTATAGAAGACATTTTATTCATCGTGAGTCAGTTTCTTTATAGAAGTGAGACAGTCACAATCAACAATGTTTTACATAAGTCCATTATGCTTGTATATATTGGGGAGCTGCTCATCCTGTGAGAATTGTACTTTTGCTGATGACTATAATGAAAAGTGTAAATTATGCAATCCATGTAAATTGTAAAGGGGATGCCATGCAAATTAAAGACTGTAATTCCTGTCAGACTTCAATTCTGTAAGATTTGTGACTCTCATACTAGAGTATTCTTATGCTCCAACTGTCACTATGATAAATGCGATCAATGGGGAAATACTTACCCTGGCATGATTTCAAAAAAAACCTAAACGTGGGTTCAGTTTATTTTTAAGAAACTGGTGGAGTCGTGGTTTTAAATTGTTTTGGGAAAAAGAGCCGGCTCTACGCTTCAATTGCTGGACTAATAAAAGAGTGTGGTTCTTACGACATCATGTGAAGATAATGGCTACTATGATTATAAACCTACAGGCTTTTATTTGGCTATTACAGAAAGTGATTCTTCTGTGGTAAGGTGTATTAATGGTATTTGGGGTGATGTAGTCGTAGATGCCTTTATTCTCCCTTTATAGGGGAGATAAACTATGGCCCTAAGGTAATTAAACTTTGGTAGCGTGCCTTAGGCTATGACCGGACTAATGAGTGGTACCAGCTGGGTATGTTCGAGGGGCTAAAGGTAGATTGTATAGAGGTTGTCTATAACACAATACTTTTATTCAGTTAGTATATAATGATACCAGATATATATTTTCTACAGGGACCGGCTGTCCCAAGTAGACCACAAGTCTCGGAAAACTAGAATAATATATAATAGGATACTTAGACACTTACAATGATCCGACAAGATTCCAAGGTATTTCTAAAAACAACGGACCAGAGGTCAGTCCGGCATAATGTTAGTATCAGTCCGCCCCTTCCTATAAAATGTATCTTTTATACATTTTTATCAACCACACCTTCCTTTAACCAACCGACGCAATAGCTAGGAAGTGGTGATTTCTCAATTTCCCGTTAAGCAGAAACTTGGCAGGATATATTCCTTATCTCAATAAAAAGTGGTATTTCTAAACTTTGTATTTGTGTCTTAATATATTTTTACTAAATTCATAATTAACTAAATTAGAAAGCTTTACCACAATACTCCCCATTTAAAGAAGAATTGTCCCAATTCTCAATACTTTACTTTTAAAACAACTTAATTTTGTTTACAGCTATTATGCTGCCATCTTTGGGTCATTATGTACATATACCCTCAATGGGTTTCCTTAGGGTCATGTTTCTGCTCCAATATAGGCCATGTTTTTCTTTTTTTTCTTTTTTTTTCGAAGGATTTCAATTTGAAATTCATCCTTGTTTCTCTTTTTCTCTGTCTCTAGGACTGAAAAATACTCTTTTTACCCTTCTTCATATGCATCTTCTGTTTTAACTTGACCCTAAGCGGCTTTAGCATTATATTAATGGTTCTGCTTAAATTAGATTTCAAGTTGTATTAGAAACGTCTATGAATTATTTGAGTTTAAATTTAATTTTAATTAATAATTTAGTTTATCTGTGCGATGTGGTTGATATACCGTTTATTTTTCAGGTTTAGAAATGCCTTGGATAAATTACACATAACAATTTTGGTTTTAAAATTTTTACATATTTTTCCAGCACAAAGCATTTTCACATATTTCAATAATATAAAGCTTTGAGGCTATGTACCACTTTCTCTAGGCCTAACTTAAGTTCTAATTTTTATCTCACTTTCTGATGAACTTGTAGTAAAGTCTGTAATACTGCTATAGTTTCCAAAATATCAGTTGATCAGGTATGGTTTGGCTTCTGATGGTATGAGATGTTAGTATCAGGATACATTTGAAGTGGTTTCAAAATTTGTTACTTTCCATAAGTGCGTCAAAAAATGATTGAAAAAAATGGATCCGAAAGGATGCTACGAAAAATTTGATTTCCAAAAAAACTAAGGCTGTGCCTAAAATAAATATTCACATTAGAATACATATAAAGCATAAAGTTTTACATATATAGTAGAAATAAAACACTCAATTTCGTAAAGTTTAATTTCTTTTATTTACTTTTCTCTCTTTTAATTACTCCAAAAATAATATCCCGCTTAAATCGAAACATTATGGTTTTTTTGCTGGATTATTCTTTCAAACTTAATACTTAACGGATTATTTCACAATAAAAATTCTTTATACTTTGACTCGAAGTCAAAAATTTACATATAACATTAAATCACTAGTTAAAACTTAAAGTAAATTAAAACATAGCATATATATACAAGCAATGTGTAATAACTTACACAAGTATTGTTTTTATTCGCAAAACTAGATAGGATGTTTAACTACTGGTTAAAGCTTAAAGCATTTAAAAAATAAACCACGGTATAAACTAGCATTGGAATTATTTCCAATTAGTGTTTTGTTAATTGCTTATAAAGGATTAATGTAGAATACTTCTTGAATGCTACAAAAAGTAAAATAAAAAAAACAAAAATACTCGAAACATTAATTCACTATATTTACATGGATAGTTTAGGATATATATATATATATATATATATATATGTATATTAACAGAAGTTATGTTGATACATAACTTAATTGTTAAAAACAAATAATAATTATGTACTCTAGTAATTTATTTAATCACTGCAATATTTATTCTTTGTACAACTTTTGAATAAGCCCGTCAAAACTTTTATCTCATAAGTCTTAACTGCAATTTAAAATATAAAAAAAATCTTCCCTAACTAATAGATTTACAAATTATAATTGAGCACTGTGATTAGTCTCCATATAAGGGCATGGAAATAGCTCATATAGCATGACTTTGCTATTTACAGTTCCATATTTTTTTTACGATAACAATTCCATATTTATAAAAGTTTTCAAAATACATTTATAACTGTATATATTTTCCCAATTACATTAATACAAATTTATATATCTTTTCCGTATACGACTATATACATTTTCTTATCTTTGTTTTACAACTTTGGTTCTATTTCGAACCAATTTGTGTCATTTAACTGTCATTAGCTTACTATATGCCTGTTTGTTTATTCAGACTTTTGAGCTTTTTAATTCTTTTCGATTTTTTAGGTACTTGAGACAGTTTTATAACGTTTTTGTCTGTAATCTCTCTTTTTATAGCTTTAATGTCCTTTTGGGATAAGCCTCCATTTACAGCTTAGATCTGATAAGCTAAAAATGTTTGCTGTTCACCTTTTACCTGTTAGTCTTGATCAATTGACTCGTGCTGTACTCTGAAGGTTTGCTTACCAGGGCTGCCTTCTGGTAGCTCCTTATAACGTTTCCAGGTCCCCTTGTCATCAGCTACAGCTAAAAGGACTATTATGAACCTGCACACACACAATAATTAATTATATTGTATAGTATTGCCACACTTTTGTATTTGTGGCCACAGTTTCCTCTTGGGCTATTCTTTTATCAGAAAAGTGGCCCTTCTGCAGAAAAATACCGTGCCTTCATGGGTCACAGTAATTTATTTTTAGACATACCAGTGACAATTATTATTTTCACTTTAACTTCCCAACTTTTAGTGGTCTTGTCTTAGGTTTCGACTTCAACTTGGGTTCTTAAGGCTATTATGTGCCTTACTTTTAATTTTCTATGCCATGCTAGTCATTTTTTTTTAAAACGACTCCCACATAAAAGAGCAAATTTTTTTTCCTGTCTACTTGGAGCACTTCTCCAATATTTCTATTAATCTCGGCCCCAGCTAACCACTGTGACGGTGGCTCCGTAGTATTAACGCTACGTATTTTGTACTTATTTAGTACAATTTTCATACTAGTCTCGTTCGGTCAGTTCAATATGTGCGTATAACAGAGTTTAACTGACTCCATTCTGTTTCTTCGCCTTTAATTTTATCTGGCTATATTTTGAACTTGAACCCTTCTCTTTTTTTTATTATTTACTTCAATGAAGCCTAAGGGTTTTTTCAAGTCTTTTTCCGCTTTTTCAGTAAAATAGGTCTTTTTTAAGCCTATATTTATATATTTCATGTTTTTTTTCAATAACCTTAACAAGTTTTTATGCTGATTGCCCTTCTATGATCAAATTCATTATATCCTTATTTTTAAGAGGTGGGGGGAGGGTTGTCTATTGTTGCAACCTGTATTTTTTTTAAATTATTTAAATTTCTTCGTCCGAATTTATTTGTGTTAGAAAAGTACAGTATTTTTTTCAGCTGATTTTTAGAACACTTTTAATTAAGTTTTGCCCCGCATTTGCTAGTTCTCATTTCTACATAAAAATGCAATTTTTACGAAATACTGGTTATAAATTTCATTTTAGTTTTAATTACGATCTTATTTTATTTGCAAAAGAGAGACAACAATTCGGTTTGCAAGGCTACATAGCTTTGAATGCAATTTTCACTATCTGTGGTTTATTGATAAGCTGAAATCTGGGAAAGTTGTATGAATGAATTTTCTGTTCATTACTGTTCATTACTTAATTAGCTTTGCTCGAACTTTGGCTATTAGAAATAGATTTGTATCCCCTCAAAGATTTGGGTACAATAGATAAAATGGAAAAAAGGCTCATCAAGAATTGTAAAATAGAAAAAAAATACAGTATCTAGTTTTTAGCAAGTAGAGGCAAGTGTATAATTAGTAGTTTTTTTGGTATTAGTAATAAATGCAATGTAGTAGTGCCGTATATTACTAAATAATAAAGTATTTGTACCGTGAATTGAAAGAATAAAATTAAAGATAATACGTAAAGAAAAACAAAATCTAGCTGGACCGATGAAACGTTGGTAGAAACAGAAGAATTTAAGGCATAATAGTAGCAAATAGGGTCCTAATTCAGCCTTACTACAAGAACAGGCTATAGACTTATTGTTCGAAGATAACACTGCTACAATTTAGCAAAGGAAGCACATAAAATGTGGTCCGAACAATTATAGGTTAGAAGCTGCCATTTCCGAGTGTTTTAGGAGTAGAGATGTTTCGAAAATATGGCATCTTACGACGTAATAAGCAATAGAATTACCTTTGTTAAACATAAAAAATACTAGGTTAGTTATGTAGTTTCACAAGCAAATGGAAGGAAAAGATATATAAATATATAATTATAGTACTTGAGGAAAGGAAAAAAACGAGAAAAGTAACCTTATAAGTAAGAAAACAGATGTGGAAGCTTAGCAAAAGTCGCCGAAGAAAAAAAAGTAAAAGAGTTGTTACCCAGCTCTGATGGGAACTCTGCATAAGGTGAGAAATTCGGTGAAAGAAACCGTTAATCACAGAAAATGGAGGCATGGGGATAGGTCTTAAAAGGGTCTCCTTTACCTACACAGAGGACCTTCATCTGAATAATGGTGTTAGAAAATGTTCAAATTCTGAATTAGCCGCACAAAATGCGTCCGAAGAAAGTTCTAATTTGAATTTTAAGCCTTGGCTGCTTTCGAGCCATGTGGATGTAAAGCTACCAGTGTATGAAAACTGTTATGCTTGTTTACATAGAATATAAGCCACTTTAGGACAAACAGAGAAGGCAATGCATCCTTTTGGGATAACTAATATTGACAACTCTGGTCCGCTCTTACGGTTACTCAATGACGAATCATCCTCAAGTCTAGTCTGATTATAAATCAGTAAAGTTTAGTCGAATATCATATAGATTGTATATCAGATAAAACACGGTCTGATAGTAGAAATCAAATAGAGTGAAGCCAATAGTCTCTTATATTCAAATTAGCCTACAAGTAGATTGTATCCAGGAACTAAATAGACATAATATTACGGAGACAATTACACAGGACGTTACAGTTTATATTACAGTAATTAACGTTCAAATTCCTGACTTTATACTTGTTAAGGTGACCTTTATAAACACTATATATTTAGAATCAGCATTAAAATACAATTCTTTTGATATTGATATTTAAAAAAAAATTGGGGTTGTGAAAAAAAAACGAAGGAGGCTTGACTACGGAAATAGGGCCATTGGAAGCTAGCAAATTTGGAGTTGAGCTCAATCACTGCTGGTCTCTCGTTGTTAAGTAAATGCAATGCATCTACTGACCTTTGACTCTCTGAGGTGACACTTTCAGTCGAATTTGAAAAAAAAATTGTTTTTGAAGAATATTAAAATTATTATAATGGGAAAAACGGCAAGAGTTTACATTAAGTCGACTACATGTACAAGCTAGCTGTAATCTTATTATAATTAGTTATAGTCTAATATAGTATTTTTTTTTATTAATTACAAATGGTAAAAAGAAAAAAAAACAAATTTTAAAGAAGCGCTATAAAGGTTTAAGCAAAACTTAGAATAAGCTTAGAAAGCAAAAAGAGTGCTAGGGAAAGGAAACGAAAAGCAATATAAAAATAAATTATAACCTAAAAACTTACCAGGAGGTAAAAGCCAAGGACAAAATCCATTAAAAATAAACCAAAAATTAAACCTCATCGTCACGAGCAAACCACAGTAGTTCAAGATAATAATTTTAACTCTAGCGATGTTTTGGATCTGAGAAAACGAACTGGCACAGGAGAATCCTAGTTTAAACAATTGGTTTTCACCTGTGCCAACCCAAACACCCAAATCCCAATCCGTTGAACCCTAACATAAACTAAACAGTATCCACTTTTGCTTTGAAAATAAAATATAGCTTTACACAACAAAAGAAAACTCGCAGTAATGAACAAAAATCCATTCTTGTAATTCTCCCAGATTCAAACTTATCAATAAACCACAGATAATGAGCACCGAATTCAAAGTTATTTAGCCTTGCAACGGAATTATTGTACCTCTTTCTTTGGCAAATAAAATAGTAATTAAATCTGGGATAAAATTGGCAACCATTATATCGTAAAAATTGCATTTTAAGGAAGAAATAAGAACTAGCAAATGCGGGGCAAAACTTAATTAAAAGTTTTCAAAAAAAAAAATTAGCTGACAAACTACAGTACTTTTCTAACACAAAAACTTTCGAAGAAAATATTTGAATAATTTCAAAAATACAGATTGCAAAATTAGACACCCCCCCTCCCACCTCTTAAAATATGGAGATAATGAATTTGACCATAGAAGGGCAATCAGTATAAAAACTGGTTAGGGGTTTTTGAAAAATACGTGAAACATATAAATATAGGCTTAGGAAAGACCTATTTTACTGAAAAAGTGGAAAAGACTTAAAAAAACCTTAGGCTCCATTGAAATAACGAATCAAAAAAAAAGAGAGGGGTTCAAGTTCAAAATATAGCCAGACGAAATTAACAAGGAAAAGAAACTGAATGGAGTCAGTTAAACTCTGTTATACGCACTTATTGAACTTGCCGAACGAAACTAGTACGAAAAATGTACTAAATAAGTACAAAATGAGTAGCATTAATACTACAGAGCTGTGTGCCATGATTACTGTGTGTTATGTGTGTTACAAATTACTGTGTGCCATTAAGGCCAGGTATTTTTTTCTGCAGAAGGGCCACTTTTCTGATAAAACAATAGCCCAAGAGAAAATTGTGGAAACAAAATCAAAAAGTGTGGCAATACTATAGATAATTAATTATTGTTTTTGCAGGTTCATAATAGTCCTTTTAGCTGTAGCCATGACAAGAGGACCTGGAAACGTTATAAGGAGCTACCAGAAGGCAGTCCTGGTAAGCAAACCTTCAGAGTACAGGCAAAGTCATTTGATAATGGCATAACAGGTATAAGGTGAACAGCAAAAATCTTTAGCTTATCAGATCTAAGCTGTAAATGGAGCTTTATCTAAAAAGGA
>JAQQPU010020671.1:0-15308 GCA_029168905.1 Artemia sp. Kazakhstan ARC1039
GGTGATCGTCTCTTACTAGGTTGCTAGCTACCGCTGCAACCCGGATTAAATAAAAAAAACAATTTTTTTTAACTGAAAGTATGGAGCGACACTCAAACTTAAAACAAACAGAAATTATTCCGTATATGAAAGGGGCTGTCACCTTCTCAATGCCTCGCTCTTTACGCTAAAGTTTTTTATTGTTTAAAAAAAATAGAGTTAAGAGAAAGAGTCAAACTTTAGCGTAAAGAGCGAGACGTTGAGGAGGGGACAGCCCCTTTCACATACGGAATAATTTCTGTTCGTTTTAAGTTTTAATGTCGCTCCTTACGTTCGGTTTAAAAAAAATTACTTTTTGAACATTTTTGAATCAATACAGGTTTTGATTTTGGCTCACCGTTGATCAATAATTAAAACACAATTTGCACATTAATTTTACTTTTATTTGGTTAATTGGCTTTCTCGAAAGTTGTTTAATTTGATTTACAAACGTTTTTATTAGTAATAAATATATGTAACTTACAAATCAACATACGTAACGAGCTTCAATATTCATATATTTTTAATACGTATATTAGGGGGTGCTCCCCCTAGTCAATACCTCGCTCTTTACGCTAAAGTTCAAATCTTGTTGCAACTCTTTAAAAAAGACCTCTTAATCACAAAGGCCGTTAATTAGAATAAAAACCTCTTATGAAAGTACTAATAAAATCTTTGGCTTAAAGAGCAAGGTATTGACTAGGGGGCAAACCAAATCATATACATAATAATTTCTGTTGGTTTTTAGTTTTGATGTTGCTCCTTACTTTCAATTGAAACTTTTTTTATATTTAATTTCTGATCGTCTTTTAAATAGTACTGGGAAATCCGGTGCCTTCTTCATAGCAATGTCCCTTCCCCCATGAAAACTCCCTCCATGAAAAATCCCCCCACATAAACTCCCGACCCACACCCTCCATCCCAATAGACCTACCAGAAAAATTTCTCCTGAAAACGTCTGTATACTTTCCAATAACAAATACTATGTGTAAACATTGGGTAAAGCTCATAACTTTCAGCCCTCCTCCCAGGGACTTTGAGGGATTAAGTTATCCTAAAAGACATAGTTATTATATTTTCAACCATGCTGAACAAAATGGCTATCTCAAAATTTTGATCGGGTGACTTTGGGAAAAAATGAGCGTGGGAGGGGGCCTAGTTACCCTCCATTTTTGGTCACTTATAAAGGGCACTAGAACTCTTAATTTCTATTTGAATGAGCCCTCCAACGATATTCTAGGACCACTGGGTCACAGTGGAGGTGAATCGAGCTCGTCTGGAATGATGCAGACCATGTCTGCTGACCACGTACCTCTGGATACGGGGTTTCCCCTAACTAAAGCTCCAATCAGGGTGGCCTCTACCTCATGAGATGGGTGGAGCCCAACCCAGCATTCTCAGTATCCAGGTAAACCCTGGCTCTAATCAGAATCCAGGCCTAGGGTCGGTTGGGCTTGCAACCGTCCACCCGAGACCCATTGCAACGAATAGCTTAGCAACTGCCTCGGATGACCAACCTTCTTTTATCCTGCCACGACCCTTGCTCGCCCCTGGACTGAGAAATGGCCAGCATTTGAATCTTCTTGACCAAGGTGGCCTCCGAATTGCCACCTGGAATGTATTGACATTAAATTTTTCCGGAGCTAAGAGGCTTCTGGCGATAGAACTGAAGCAGTTCCGAATCTCTATTGCTGGAAACCCACCTAGTCGGGAATGGAAATGATCCCATAGGTGAGGGTTAACACCTTCTCGGGTCTGGCAAGACAACCACCAGAAGAAACAGAGTCGGAATAGTTCTTGATGACAAATCCAAGAAGTGTCTACTTTCATTCACTGCTGTCTTGGATATAATCACTAATGCTCAACTCAGTCACAAGCAAGAAAAGACGACGGTCCTTGTTTGTTACTACGGGCTGGAAGTTTGTTCTTTACTGCAATACCACTGAAACCCGAATAAACCCTGATTACAAACATGAAAAAGCCTACGGCTTTTTCTTCTTTGGAGTAGTAAGCGAAAACTCTCAAAGAGTCAGGCAGCTAACTCAGCCCAATGTTTAATTACAAAAGGTGTTTAAACCCATTAATTTCCTTTAAAATGAGCCATTGAACAACTCTCTATGATGTTCCAGTGCCAAGCTATCCATGAAATATAAAGTTTTAATATAACTTTACCACAAACTGTTTGATTGCTTCAAAAATCAAATATCTTTAAAAAGACTACAGTATGAAAAGAAATCAAAAATGTAGTTTTTAATGGAAAACTTTATTCTGTTTAAAAAATAATTTGTTTTAGTTACAAACGGTTTTTAACCCAATTAATTTCCGATAAAATGAGCCATTGAACAACTCTCTGCGATGTTCAAATGCCAAGCTATTTTTGGAAAAGAAAAAAGAAAGAAAAAAGATGCCGTTTGGGCAGAATGCTGTAGTAGCAGTCACTTTTTTTTTATTTTTTAGGCCAATATATGTCCCTTGCTGTTAAAGTCAAATGCCAGAAAGTATCCTATATAGAGGTTTTGGACAACTCAGTTGTAATGGTGTACTTTTTGTTTTGATCTGACCTTTTTTCTTAGGAGTTATGGGTTTTTATATTTCTTAACATTTGACCTAATCGTCTCTTACTAGGTTGCTAGCTACCGCTGTAACCCGGACTACCCCTGGAACCACCGTATATCAGTTATTATGGGCGAGAGATCGTTCTTTACTATATTCCCAATAACAAATACTATGTGTAAACATTGAGTAAAGCTAATAACTTTCAACCCTCCCCCCGGGGACTTTGGGGGATTGAATTATCCTAAAATACATAGTTACTATATTTTCGACCATGCTGAACAAAATGTCTATCTCGAAATTTTGATCGGGCGACTTTGGGAAAAAATGAGCGTGGGAGGGGGCCTAGTTGCCCTCCATTTTTTGGTCACTTATAAAGTGCAATAGAACTCTTAAGTTCCATTCGAATGAGCCCTCCAACGATACTCTAGGACCACTGGGTCACATTGGAGGTGAATCGAGCTCGTCTAGAATGATGCAGACCATGTCTGCTGACCACGTACCTCTGGAGACGGGTTTTCTCCTAACTAAACGCTCCGATCAGGGTGGCCTCAACCTCATGAGGTGGATGGAGCCCACCCCAGAATTCTCAGTATCCAGGCAACCCTGGCTCTAATCAGAATCCAGGCCTAGGGTCGGTTGGGCTTGCAACCGTCCACCCGAGACCCATTGCAACAAATAGCTTAGCAACTGCCTCGGATGACCAGCCTTCTTTTATCTTGCCACGACCCTTGCTTGCCCCTGGACTGAGAAATGACCAGCATTTGAATCTTCTTGATCAAGGTGGCCTCCGAATTGCCACCTGGAATGTATTGACATTAAATTATCCTGGAGCTAAGACGCTTCTGGCGATGGAACTGAAGCAGTTCCGCATCTCTATTGCTGTAAACCCACCTACTCGGGAATGAAAATGATCCCATAGGTGAGGGTTGACACCTTCTCGGGTCTGGCAAGACAACCACCAGAAGAAACAGAGTCGGACTAGTTCTTGATGACAAATCCAAGACGTTTCTACTTTTACTCACTCCTGTCTTGGATAGAATCATTAATGCTCAACTCAGTCACAAGCAAGGAAAGACGACGGTCCTTGTTTGTTACTATGGGCTGGAAGTTTGTTCTTCACTGTAATACCGCTGCAACCCGAATAAACCCTGGTTACAAACAGGAAAAAGCCTACGGCTTTTTCTTCTTTGGAGTAGTAAGAGAAGACTCTCAGAGAATCAGGCAGCTAACTTAACCCAATGTTTAATTACAAAAATTTTTTAATCTAATTAATTTCCTTTAAAATGAGCCATTGAACAACTCTCTACGATGTTCCAGTGCCAAGCTATCTATGGAATATAAAGTTTTAATATAACTTTACAACAAACTGTTTGATTGCTTCAAAAATCAAATATCTCTGAAAAGACTACAGTATTAAAAGAAATCAAAAATGCAGTTTTTAATGCAAAAATTTATTCTGTTTTAAAAATAATTTGTTTTAATTACAAAAAGTTTTTAACCCTATTAATTTCCTATAAAATGAGCTATTGAACAAGTCTCTATGATGTTCCAGTGCCAAGCTATTTGTGGAAAAGAAAAAAGAAAGAAAAAAAGATGCCGTTTGGGCAGAATTCTGTAGTAGCAGTCACTTTTTTTTATTTTTAAGCCAATATATGTCCCTTGCTGTTAAAGTCAAAAGCCAGAAAGTTTCCTGTATAGAGGTTTTGGACAACACAGTTCTAATGGTGTACTTTTTGTTTTGATCTGACCTTTTTTTAGGAGTTATGAGTTTTTATATTTCTTAACATTTGACCTGATCGTCTCTTACTAGGTTGCTAGCTACTGCTGCAACCCGGACTACCCCTGGAGCCACCGTATATCAGTTATTATGGGTGAGAGATCTTTCTTTACTATATTTTCTATATAAAGGTTTTGGACAAGGCGGTTCAAACAGTGTACATCTTTTTTTGATCTGACTCTATTTTTAGGAGTTATGGGTTACTTTAGTTTTACTATGGGGTGTTCTCGTCTCTTACTAGGTTGTTAGCTACCGCTGCAACCCAAATGTACAAATTAACCTGTGCAAAGATGTATAAACAAATTTATATATTATAAGTCTCTGATAGTACAGTGGTCACTATCCCTGCCTGTCATGCGGAAGACCCGGGTTCAATTCCCTGTCAGAGAAAGATTTTAATATATTGAATTTAAAGTAGTATCTCTTAAACTTAAAGCTTAAAATAGAAACTCACTTTAGCTACCTCCTAGCTAAAAATAATTAGTTTAATATAAATTAATATAATCAGGGGGTCGTTCTTTGTTATAACATACAAAAATCAAATATCTTAGAAAAGACTGTAGTGTGAAAAGACATCAAAAAAGCAGTTTTAGTGGAAAAATTTATTCTCTCTTAGAAATAATTTATTTTAGTTACAAAAGATTTTTAACCCAATTAATTTCCTTTGAAATAAACCATTGAACAACTCTTTAGGATGTTCCAGTGCCAAGTTATCGGTGGGAAAAAAATATGCCAATTGTGGAGAATAACGTGGTTAAAGTCAATTTACTTGATTTTCAAGCCAATATATTTCCGTTGCTGTTCAAGCCAAATGACAGAAAGTTTCCTATACAAGGGTGATCGTCTCTTACTAGGTTGCTAGCTACCGCTGCAACCCGGAAGAATACTAAAATACATAAAAAAATTTCATTTTTTACGTCAAGTCACTCATTACGTCCTATATGGTTATTCTTGTCGAAAGATAAACGTGTATAAATATTCCATTCACTTACAACGCTGTATATGGATATACGAGAAAAATTAATCCCTTTATATCTTTTAAAAAAGTTATAAACAGTAACCTTATCAATGTGATTATAATAAGTTTATATTCGTTCTTTATTACAAAAAGAAAAAAAGATGCCTTATGTGGAGAATATCGTGGTTACAGCCAATATATTTTCCTTGTTATTCAAACCAAGGAACATATAGAGGTTTTTTGACAAGACAGTTCTAATAGTGAACTTTTTGTTTTGATCTGAATCTATTTTAAGGACTTGTGGCTTACTTTAGTTTTTACTTTTTGACGTGATCGTCCCTTACTAGGTTGCTATCTACCGCTGTAATCTGGATAATGATTGCTTCAAAAATAAAATATCTTTTAAAAGAGTGCACTATGAAAACACACCAAACATGCAGTTTTTGACAAAATTGATTCTGTTTTAGAAATAATTTGTTTTAATTACAAAAGTTTTTTAACCCCATTAATTTCCTTTAGAATGAGCTATTGAACAACTCTCTACGATGTTCCAGTGCCAAGCTAACTGTGGAAAAGAAAAAAGATGCTGTTTAGAAAAAATGTTGTATTAGCTTCCATTTTATTTTTATTTTCAAGCCAATATATTTCCCTTGCTGTTCAAGCCAAGGGACAGAAAGATTTCTATACAGGAGTTTCAGACAAGGCGGTTCTAATGATGTACTTTTTGTTTTGATCCAACTCTTTTTTTAGGAGTTATGGGTTTTTATATTTCTTAACATTGGACGTGATTGTCTCTCACTAAGTTGCTAGCTAACACTGCAACCTGGATTATCTCCTAATGATCGTCTTTTAATATAACTTCAGTTACTATGGACTAAAGTTCGCTCTTTAATATAATTTATTATAATAGCTACCACTGCAACCCAGATTTCCTTTAAAATGAGCTATTATACAGCTCTCTATGATTTTCCAGTGCCCAGCTGGCTGAGGAGAAATAAAAAGCGAAAAGAAAAAAAATATCTCGTTTGTGGAGAATAACGTTGTTAAATTCAATTTTCTTGATTATCAAGCCAATATATTTTCTTTGTTATTCAAGCCAAAGGGCGGTAAGTTTCCTTTATATGGGTTTTTGACAAGTTGGTTCTAACGGCGTACTAGCCAATATATTTCCCTTACTGTTTGAGCCAAATGACAGAAAGTTTCCTATACAGGGGTTTCAGACAAGGCGGTTCTAATGTTGTACTTTTTGTTTTAATCTAACTGTTTTTTTTAGGAGTTAGGGGTTTTTATATTTCTTAATATTGGACGTGATCGTCTCTTACTAGGTTGCTAGCTACCGCTGCAACATGCAAGATAGTATAGGCAAGAGTTCGTTCCTTATTATAAAATCTGTGGAAAAGAAAGAAGAAAAAAGAAAAAATGTGCCGTTTGTGGAGAATAAAGTGGTTAAAGCCAATTTTCTTGATTTTCAAGCCAATATATTTTCTTTATTATTCGAGCCAAAGGACGGTAAGTTTCTTGTATAGTTGTTTCGGACAAGGCGGTTCTAATGGTGTACATCTTGTTTTGATCTGACTCTTTTTATAGGAGTTCGGGGTTTTTATATGTCTTAACATTGGATTTGATCGTTTCTTACTAGGTTGCTAGCTCCCGCTGCAACCCGGATTAAATTAAAATTTTTAGGAGTTATTCTAGTTCCAGTTAAAAAATAAATTTTTTGTGAAAACCCTCAAAACACAATAATGGATACATAATAATGGATAATTATATAAGAAAAAACCTAATTGACAAATACCATTTATGATGAAATATATTGGTCCTTTTTGTAAAACGGTTTCGGGGACGGCGGTTCTAATGGTGTACTTTTGTTTTGATTTGACTCCTTTTTTAGGAGCTATGAGTTTTTATATTTCTTAACATTGGACGTGATCGTCTCTTACTAGGTTGCTAGCTACCGCTGCAACCCGAATGAATACTAAAATAAATAAAAAAATTCATTTTTTTCGTCAAGTCACTCATTACGTCCTATATGGTTATTCTTGTCGAAAGATATACGTGTATAAATATTCCATTCACTTATAATGCTCTATATGGATATACAAGAAAAATTAATCCCTTTATATCTTTTCAACAAGTTATAAACAGTAACCTTATCAATGTGATTTTAATAACTTTATATTCGTTCTTTATTACAAAAATAAAAAATATGCTTTATGTGGAGAATATCGTGGTTACAGCCAATTTTCTTAATTTTCAAGCCAATATACTTTCCTTGTTATTCAAGCCAAGGAACAGAAAGTTTGCTATATAGAGGTTTTGGACAAGACAGTTCTAATAGTGTACTTTTTGTTTTCATCTGAATCTATTTTCAGGAGTTATGGCTTACTTTAGTTTTTACTATTAGACGTGATCGTCCCTTACTAGGTTGCTAGCTACCGCTGCAACCTGGAAAATGATTGCTTCATAAATCAAATATCTTTGAAAAGACTGCACTATGAAAACACACCAAACATTTAGTTTTTTTACAAAATTGATTCTATTTTAGAAATAATTTGTTTTAATTACAAAATTTTTTAACCCCATTAATTTCCTTTAGAATGAGCCATTGAACAACTCTCCACGATGTTCCAGTATCAAGCTATCTGTGGAAAAGAAAAAAAAGATGCCGCTTAGGCAAAATGCTGTATTAGCTGCCATTTTATTTTTATTTTCAAGCCACTATATTTCCCTTGCTGTTCAAGCCAAGGGACAAAAAGTTTTTTATATAGGAGTTTCAGACAAGGCGGTTCCAATGGTGTACTTTTTGTTTAGATCTGACTCTTTTTTTTAAGATTTATGGGTTTTCATATTTCTTAACATTGGACGTAATCGTCTCTTAACTAGGTTGCTAGCTAAAGCTGCAACCTGGATTATCTCCTAATGATCGTCTTTTAATATAACTTCGGTTACTTTGGACTAAAGTTCGCTCTTTAATATAACTAGTTAACAACTTTGTACTTTTATTTATATCTGACACGACTCCGGCTAAGCACACTGAATCTCTTTATATTGAATCGTCTCATATTACCCCAACAAAACCTAGAAAGCACTGTTGGGCCAAGGAAGGGTCTTTCCTGCTCTGAGCGAAAATTGTTTGCACGCACCACATACTTTTTCAAACAAAATAATAATACCCAAAAACAGAGCAGTAAGATACCTCTTGGTCAAGTTGCAACCAACCTAAGCGCCATTAATATTTTCTAGGCCACAGTTCTCACAGACAAAACAGTGAGAGAGACAAAAACATATACAAATACGTAGATTCAGTCACACAAACCGAGACAGACATGCATTGTATTAAGAAAGCACCCACCCAGATACGCAGGCAAAAAGAGTGAGAGACAAAAACACATACAAATACGTGGATTCAGACTTACAAACCGAGAAAGACACGCATTGGAATAATCAAACATCTGCCCAGACACAAAGGCAAAAAGAGTGAGAGAGTTACAAACACATACAATTATGTAGATTCAGACACACAAACCGAGAAAGACATGCATTGGAATAAGCAAACACCCACCCAGACGTACTGACAAAAAAAAGAGAGACAATAACACACAAAAATACGTAGATTAAGACACAAAAACCGAGAAAGAATCGCATTGGAATAAGCAAACACCCACCCAGACACGCAACCAAAAAGAGTGAGAGAGAAAAAAAACCATACAAATACGTAGATTAAAACATACAAATCGAGACAGGCAAAGAGAGTGAGCGAGACAAAAACACATTCAAATACATAGATTCAGACACACAATCTGGGAAAGATATGTATAGGAATAAGCCAACACCCGCCCAGACACACAGGCAAAAAGAATGAGAGAGACAAAAACACATACAAATATGTAGATTAAGACACACAAGCCGAGAAATAAAGGAATAAGCGAAAAAACTAAGGAATAACCAAATACCTGCCCAGACACACAGGCAAAGAGTGAGAGAGACAAAAACACATAAAAATACGTAGATTCAGACACACAAACCGAAAAAGACATGCATTGGAATAAGTAAACACCCGCCCAGACACCCAGGCAAAAAGAGTGAAAGAGACAAAAACACATAAAAATACGTAGACTCAGATACACAAACCGAGAAAGAAATGCATTGGAATAAAAAAAACACCCACCCAGACACACAGCCAAAAAGAGTGAGAGACGAAAATACATACAAATACGTATATTCAGACACACAAACCGAGAAAGACAAACCGGCAAAAAGAGTGAGAGAGACAAAAACACATACAAATGCGTATATTCTGACACACAAGCTGAGAAAGACATGCATTGGAATAAGCAAAACCCTGCCATGACGCACAGGCCAAAAGAGTGAGAGAGACAAAAACAAATACAAATACGTAGATTCAGACACACAAACCAAGAAAAATATACATTGGAATAAGTGAACAACCACCCAGACGCACAGGCAGAACGAGTGAGTGAGACAAAAACATATACAACTACATATAGATTCAGACACACAAACCGAGAAAGACATGCATTGGAATAAGCAAACACCCGCCCAGACACATAGGCAAAAAAGAGTGAGAGAGCCGAAAACACATTCAAATACGTAGATTCAGACACACAAACTGTGAAAGAAATGCATTGGAATAAGCAAACACCCGCCCAGACATACAGGCAAAAAGAGTAAGAGAGACAAAAACACATACAAATACGTAGATTTAGACACAGAAACCGAGACAGAAATGCACTGGAATAAGCAAACACCCACCCAGAGTGAGAGAGACAAAAACACATACAAAAACTTTTTTCCTGTGTGTCTGTGTGGGTGTTTGCTTATTCCAATGCATGTCTTTCTCGGTTAGTGGGACTGAATCTACGTATTTGTATGTGTCTTTGTCTCTCACTCTTTTTGCCTGTGTGTCTGGGCGGGCGTTTGCTTATTCCAATGCACGTCTTTTTCGGTTTGTGTGTCTGATTCTACGTATTTTTATGTGTTTTGTTTCGAAAATATAACACAACGTTATAGAAATGCGCACTTTAAGAGTGAAGACAGAAACAATTTGGCTCTAGTAAGAGGACGATCACACCCCATAGCAAAAACTAATGTAACCCATAAATCCTGAAAAAAGTTTCAGATCAAAACAAAAAGTACACTGTTAGAACCGCCTTGTCCAAAACTTTTATAAAGCAAACCTACCGTCCTTTGGCGTAAGTAAGAGACGATCTGAAGTAGTAAGCTGATCCTTGTCCAAAACCTAACCTGACAAATGGCTTCACTTTTTTTAAGATAGGAGCTTGAAACCTCTATAGAAGGGTTCTCTAATACGTTGAATCTGATTGTGTGATTTTTATTAATAATCCTTGACTTTTAGGGTATGTTTCCCCCTTTCTCCAAAATCAGCCAAATATCAGGTTCGTAGCCATTTAGGTGTAACACTAAGCTTAGTGAATCTTATATATTATATGGACTACAGTTTGTTCTTTAATGTAATGGGACTGATCGTCTCTTACTAGGTTGCTAGCAACTGCTGCAACCCAAATTCACATATATATTTATTTATGAGAGGCAGCTTGGCCGAGTGTTCGAAGACACTGGTGTTAGCCACCAGTCTCTTCGGAGGCGTGGGTTCAAATCTTACCGCTGGTATACGATTATGTTTGAAAGACTGCAGTGTGAAAAGACATCAAAAATGCAGTTTTTGGTGGAAAAATTTATTCTCTTTTAGAAATAATTTATTTTAGTTACTATAGATTTTTAACCCAATTAATTTCCTTTAAAATGAGCTATTGAACAACCCTCTACGATGTTCCATTGCCAAGCTATCTGTGGAAAAGAAAAAAAAAGAAAAGAGAAAAAAATATCCCGTTTGGGGAGAATAATGTGGTTAAACTCAATTTTCTTGATTTTCAAGCCAATATATTTCCCTTGCTTTTCAAGCCAAGGGACAGAAAGTTTCCTATACAGGGGTTTCGGACAAGATGGTTCTAATGGTGTACTTTTTGTTTTGATCTTACTCCTTTGTTAGGAACTATGAGTTTTTTATTTCTTAACATTGGACGTGATCGTCTCTTACTAGGTTTCTAGCTACCGCTGCAACCCGGAAACATAATTAAAATTTCTTAATGCAATAAAAATAATTTCTTTTAATTAAAAAATGTTTTTAACCCCATTAATTTCCTTTAAAATGAGTCATTGAACAACTCTCTACGATGTTACAGTGCCAAGCTATCTGTTGAATTACTAACCAATACTATAATTAAGTGGCGTATAAAATTTAGTATAGGCAAGAGGTCGTTCTTTAATATAACAAACAAGAAAAAGCCTATGGCGTTTTCTTAATCGGAATAGTAAGAGACGACATGGCTACAACCTACAATTATGACATCATTGATCAATTTTTAATATGAAATTATAATCTAATTTTAGTTACTATGGGCTGGAAGTTTGTTCTTTACTGTAATAATCTTAACTATAGTGAAGTTGCGTATGCAAGTTAGTATAGGGAAGAGTTTGATCTTTATTATAACTATGGACTAAAGTTCGTTCTTTAATGTAACTTTGAAAAGACTGCAGTATAAAAAGACAACAAATTGTCTGCGGTTAGAAGATAAGTGACAATAGAATCTATATAAAGAAACCTGACACGTGCCGAGTGCTGGGGTCCAGCAGTGAAGCCACCAGGCTCCCGATACTATAAATAATGTAAACTCCACAGCTAACCCAGTCCAATATATGCAATGGTGTGCTTTTCTAATGATCGTCCTTTAATGTAAAAAAAACTATGACGACATTCATTATTTATCTAGTAGGGTTTCAGACAAGGTAGTTCTAATGATGTACTTTTGTTTTGATCTGACTCTATTTTTAGGAGTTTTGGGTTTTTATATTTCTTAGCATTGGACTGATCGTCTCTTACTAGGTTGCTAGCTATTGCTGCAACCCAAATTCACATATATAGTTATGAGAGGCAGATTGGCCGAGTGGTCCAAGGCGCTGGTGTTAGCCACCAGTCTCTTCGGAGCTGTGGGTTCAAATCTTACCGCTGGTATACGATTATGATTTATGTACAAAAATCAAATATCTTTGAAAAGACTGCAGTATGAAAAGACATCAAAAATGCAGTTTTCAATTGAAAAATTTATTCTCTCTTGGAAATAACTTATTTTAGTTACAAAAGATTTTTAACCCAATTAATTTCCTTTAAAATGAGCCATTGAACAACTTTCTACGATGTTCCAGTGCCAAGCTTTCTGTGGAAAAGAAGGGGGAAAAAAATATTCCGTTTAGGCAGAATGTTGTAGTAGCTGCCACTTTTCTTGATTTTCAAGCCAATATATTTCCCTTGCTGTTCAAGCCAAGGGACAGAAAAATTCCTATACAGGGGTTTCGGACAAGGCGGTTCTAGCGGTGTACTTTTTGTTTTGACCTGACTCTTTTTTTAGGATTTAGGGGTTTTTATATTTCTTAACAATGGACGTGATCGTCTCTTACTAGGTTGCTAGCTACCGCTGCGACCCGGATTTTCGTAAAAAAATGATTCTATTTTAAAAATAGTTTGTTGTAATTACAAAAAGTTCTGAACCCCGTTAATTTCCTTTAAAATGAGCTATTGAAATACTCTCTACAATGTTCCAATGCCAAGCTATCTGTG
Source organism: Artemia sp. Kazakhstan ARC1039 (assembly GCA_029168905.1). Classification (NCBI taxonomy): domain Eukaryota; kingdom Metazoa; phylum Arthropoda; class Branchiopoda; order Anostraca; family Artemiidae; genus Artemia; species Artemia sp. Kazakhstan ARC1039. The sequence goes on from JAQQPU010020671.1 coordinate 12,967, forward strand.
GAATTACAAACTTATACTATAAGTAAGTGGTGCATAAAATTTAGTATAGGCAAGAGGTCGTTCTTTATTATAACTAGCTGAGAAGAAAAATCAAGCGGAAAGAAAAAAATATCCCGTTTGTGGAGAATAACGTGGTAAAAGTCAATTTTCTTGATTTTCAAGCCAATATATTTTCTTTGTTATTCAAGCCAAAGGGCGGTAAGTTTCCTTAATAGGGGTTTTGGACAAGGTGGTTCTAATGGTATACTTTTTGTTTTGATCTGACTCTTTTTTTAGGAGTTAGGGGTTTTATATTTCTTTACATTGGAGGTGATCGTCTCTTACTAGGTTGCTAGCTACCGCTGCAACCCGGATTTTGTCTAGCCTGCTCAATTTTTACTTCTCGATACGCCTGGTCGGTTGAATACCTTCGCTTTTCTCTTTTGAAGATACTATCTCTGTTGTCTGTGTAGTACTGTTTTTTTAACTTGCGTGCAGCTTGCTTTGATCTAACCATTATGTAATTAACGAATGAGACAATTTACATCTTTGTCGTTCTTAAGTAGTAATTTATTTCCACACTTAGTTTATATTATAGATAATTCCTTTTATTACTTCAGTTATTATTGGTAATATCAATAAAACGATGATACCAAAGACAATTATAAAGTTGCCATTAACAGTATCAATTCTTTATGTAAAAAAAAGGAAAAAAAGAGATGCCGTCGATGCACAATATCGTAGTTCAAGCAACTTTTCGTGTTTTTCAAGCCAATGGGTTTTCTTCGTTATTCAAGCCAACGAGCTGTAAGTTTCCTAACTTTGGGTTTCTGGCAAGGCTGTTCTATTAGTGTACTTCGTTTTTTGATCTGATTCTAGTTTTAGCAGTTATGGGCTAGTTTATTTTTTACTATGGGGCGTGATCGTCTCTTACTAGGTTGCTAGCTACCACTGCAACTGGGATTAATAGATTGCTAGCTACTGCTGCAAACCGGATTGCTAGCTACCACTGTAACCCAGATTATCGAGTAAAGCTGGCATGAATCTTGAAAAAACTATGTGAAATTTTGCATGACATTATGTATATCAAAATAACTTAGTTCGTTCATTATTATAACTATACTATAATTATGTCGCGTATAAAATTTAGTATAGGAAAGAGGTTGTTCTTTTTTATAACTGCGGAAAAGAAAAAAAAATATGCCGTTTAGGCAGAATGTTGTAGTAGCTGCCACTTTTCTTGATTTTCAAGCCAATATATTTCCCTTGATGTTCAAGCCAAGGTACAGAAAGTTTCCTATACAGGTATTTTGGAAAAGGCGGTTCTAATGGTATACTTTTTGTTCTGATCTGGCTCTTTTTTTTAGGAGTTATGGGTTTTTATATTTCTTAACATTGGACGTGATCGTCTCTTACTAGGTTGCTAGATACCGCCGCTAACTCAGATTATGAACAGGAAAAAGCCTTCGGCATTTTCTTCTTTGGATTAGTAAGAGACGACTCTCAAAGAATCAGGCAGCTAACTAAGTCCAATGTATGCAATGGTTTGGTCTTATATTGATCGTCTTTTAATATAACTTTACCACAAACTGTTTCATTGCTTCAAAAATCAAATATCTTTGAAAAGACTGCAGTGTGAAAAGACATCAAAATGCAGTTTTTGGTGGAAAAATTTATTCTCTTTTAGAAATAATTTATTCTAGTTACTATAGATTTTTAACCCAATTAGTTTCCTTTAAAATGAGCCATTGAACAACTCTCTACGATGTTCCAGTGCCAAGCTATCTCTGGATACAAAAGAAAAAAAGAAAAAAAAAATATCCCTTTTAGGCAGAATGTTGTAGTAGCTGCCACTTTTCTTGACTTTCAAGCCAATATATTTCCCTTGCTGTTCAAGCCAAGGAACAGAAAGTTTACTATACAGGGGTTTCGGACAAGGCGGTTCTGATGGTGTACTTTTGAATTTGATCTGACTCCTTTTTTAGGAACTATGGGTTTTTATATTTCTTAACATTGGACGTGATCGTCTCTTACTAGGTTGCTAGCTACCGCTGCAACCCGGACTAGGTTTCAGCCATCTCTACAGCCATGATACTAGTGGAAAAAACATAAACCATATTTATGTTTCAGTTAACATGGGCTAGGTGTCGTTCTTTATTGTACTATTTAATAGCCACCAGTCTCTTCGGAGGCGTGGGTCCAAATATTACCGCTGGTATACAATTATGATTTATGTACAAAAATCAAATATCTTTGAAAAGACTGCAGCATGAAAAGACATCAAAAATGTAGTTTTTGGTGGAAAAATTTATTCTCTTTTAGAAATAATTTATTTTAATTACTAAAGATTTTTGATCCAATTA
>JAQQPU010020672.1:0-15307 GCA_029168905.1 Artemia sp. Kazakhstan ARC1039
GTTTTTTGCAATGTGCTCGTCAAACTGCACTGTATATTCTTGTGCTCGTGAAACCTTATACAAGCTTACTACTAATGCCTCAGGACCGGTTGATGGTATTAAGTTAAAAATTTCATCGTGTGTTGAAGGGGATGTTGAAAAAAGGTGTTATTTGTACAGTGCTACTAATGCTACTACTGCTACTACAATTATTGCTATGCATAGTTACTGAACCTTTCAACAATTCTGAAAAAATTGATGTCTCAAAACTTTATTTGGATATTCTTTTATGTGAAATGATGGGCGGGGGGGGGGGGGTATTTTCTCTAAAATCATTTTGAACTTAAAAAAGTGCATTATAACTTCCAATTTCAACCAAATGAACCACCTCTAAAGCTTATACAGCCATCCCTTCCATAAGAACTTTAGATGTCCCAGGGGCATAGCTTACAACCCTTGCCCCAGGGCTCTGGTGGTTTGTATCAACCTCAAAAACCCTTATTATATGATGTTGGACTATTTTGAATAAAACAACTGTCTCAAAATACCTATTGGATACATCTCAGGAAAATACAACATGTTTGTGTGTGTGTGGGGGGGGGGGGGGGTAGCTGCGCTCTAATTATTTTGTCTTTTAAAAATGGAACTATAACTTATGATTACGCGTCTAATGAGCCACCTCCAAAGCATATACGACCACCCCTTTTATAAGAAGTTATATGCCCCAAGGCCATAACTTACAACCCTTTTTCTTAGAGCTTTAGGGGGAGGTGTCTTCCTCACAGACATAATTTCCGAAACGCTAAAATATGATAAATATAATTATTATCTCCAAATTTTGACTGGGGGTATTAAGACAAATGTTGGCCGTGGAGGGGGGGGTCTGTTTGCTCTCAAATCACTTTGACTCTTAAAAAGTGTGCTATAACTTCTAATTTCAAAATAAATAAGCCCCATCTGATGTTTATATGACCGCTCATTCAATAAAAACCTTATATGCCTTCATAAAATAATTTACAACCCTATCCCCAGGGCGTTGGGCGGTTATGTCATCCCTAGAGACATTATTATATATTCTTTGAACTATTTTGAAAAAAATCGCAATCTCATAATTTCAATCAGAATTGTTTGGTGAAATGAGGGGTTTTAGAAGAGGGGGGAGGGGTCCAAATTCCGTCCATCACTTTTTGACGCTTAAAAAGGAACAAGACCTTCCAGTTTTCAACCAAATGAGCCTCTTCTAACCTCTTCTCCAAATTTTGACCCAATCTCTGGGATTTGTTTCAACCCTAAAAGCCTTGTTACATGATATTTAGACTATTTTGAATAAAATGGCTATCTCAAAATTTCTATTAGATGCATTTTGGAACAATACGACAATGGGACAATGGGCGATTCTCCCTCCGATTACCTTTTATATTAAAAAGGGCAATAGCCCTCCCAATTTCCAATCGAATGAGTCCTTTTTGAAAAGTTTACGACAACGCTTTCTATAAAAACCTTATATGCCCCCAGGGCATAACTTACAACCTTAGCCCTAACGGCCGTGGGTGGGGGGTTGTCATACTAAAAGACGTAATTTCCTGACCCTTCAACTGCGTCCTACAAAATGGCTATATCAAGATGTTGATCGTAAGTGTTTTGGGAAATGATGGGCGTGGGGGGGGACATTAACCCTCATATCACTTTTGACTATTAATAAGTGCACTACCCCTCTTAATTCCCAATTGAATGAGCCCTTTTTGACGAAAACACTCTCTATAAAAAGCCTTACATGCCACAGGGCATAGCTTACTACCTTTGCCCGGGGGGCTTTGGGGGTTTATCAGTCTTAAAGACATACTCTCCGGACCTCTCTGCTACGTTGAACAAAATGGCTATATCAAAATTTTGATTGGATATGTTCGGAGAAATAGTGGGTGTCAGAGGTGTGTTAGCTGCCCTCTAATACCTTTTGACTATTAAAAAGGGCAATAGCCTTTTCAATTTCAAATTTAGTTAGCCCTTTTTGAAGTTTCTACGACAATACTTTCTATAAAAACCTTATATACCCCCAGGGCATAACTTACAACCCTTGCCCTGAGGGCTGGTGGGGAGTGTAATCCTCGCAAATATAATTTCTGAACTTTTCAACTACGTTGAAAAAACTGCTATCTCAAAATTCTGATTGGATGTATTTGGGGCAATTATGGGCGTGATAGGGGGGTCAGTTGCCCTCCAATCACTTTTGACTATTAAAAAGGGCACTAGACCTTTCAATTTCCAATCGAATGAGACTTCAAGACTTTACCTTTCGACTATTAAAAAGGGCAATAGCAATTTCAATTTCAAATTGAGTTAGCCCTTTTTGAAGTTTCTACGACAACGCTTTCTATAAAACCTTATATATCCCCGGGCCATAACTTACAACCCTTACCCTGAGGGGTGTGGGGAGTGGTCATTCTCAAAGACATAATTTCGAGAACTTTCAAATACATTGAACAAAAGGGCTATCTCAAAATTTTGGATTGGATGTGTTTTAGGAAATGATAGGCGTGAGAGGGGGGTTAGTTGCCCCCAATCAATTTCGACTATTAAAAAAGGTATTATCGCTTTCAATTACCAATCGAATGAGACTTTTTTGAAGTTTCTACGACAACACTGTCTATAGAACCTCATATGCCCCCAGGGCATAAATTACAATCCTTACCTTGAGGGGTGTAGGGGGCTGGCATCCTCAAAGACGTAATTTCAAGAACTTTCAACTACATTGAACAAAATGGCTATCTAAAAATTTTGATTGGATGTGTTTTAGGAAATGATGGGCGTGAGAGGGGGTTCAGTTTGGAGGGGGGCCTCCAATCACTTTCAACTATTAAAAAAGGTATTATCCCTTTCAATTTCCAATTGAACGTGCCCTTTTTGAAGTTTCTACGACAATACTTTCTATAAAAACCGTATATGTCCCCAGGGTATAACTTATAATCCTTGCCTTGAGGGCTTTGGGGAGGAGTGTCGTCCGCAAAGACATAATTTCAGGACCTTTCAACTCCGTTGAAGAAAGTGGCTATCTCAAAATTTTGATTGGATGTGTTTGGGGAAATGGTGGACGTGAGACGGGGTTAGTTGCCCTCTAATGACTTTTGGCTATTAAAAAGGGGCACTAGCTCTTTCAATTTCCAATCGAATGAGCCCTTTTTGAAGATTCTACGACAATGCTTTCTATAAACACTTTTTATGACCTCAGGGCATAAATTACAATCCTTCCCCTGAGGGTTGTGGGGAGAGTGTCATCCTCAAAGGCCTAAGTTTCGGACCTTTCAACTACGTTGGGCAAAATGGCTATCTCAAAATTTTGATCAGTTGTGTATGGGGAAATGGGGGTTATCAGAGGGGGGTTAGTTGCCCTTCAATCACTTTTAACTATTACAAAGGGCACTAGCCCTTTCAATTCCCAATCAAATGATTCCTTTTTGCAGTTTCTACGACAACAGTTTCTATAAAAACCTTATATGCACCCAGGGCAGAACTTACAACCCTTGTCCTGAGGGCTCTGGGGGGGGGAGGGGTTGTCATCCTCAAAGACATAATTTCTGAACCTTTCAACTACGTTGAACAAAATGGTTGTTTAAAAATTTTGATTGGATGTGTGTGGGGAAATGGTTGGCATGGGATGGGTGCTAGTTGCCTTCAATTACTTTCGACTATCTAAAAGGGCACAAGCCCTTCCAATTTCCATCGAATGAGCCCTTTTCGAAGTTTCTGCGACAACTCCTTCGATACGAAGTGCCCTGGCCTAAAGAAACCAAAAATAATACATTGTGCCAACATCGTTCTTTACTCAGGCAGCGCTATTGCGCTGCCTCTGATTAGTTTGTTTTGTTTTACGTTTTCAGGTTTGTCATTTTGTTTTGTTTTATGTACTTTTTCTACTTTTATTCTTCTTTTTGCACCAAAAACGCCTTAGCGGAGATTGCGTCCGAAATATTTCTATTTTTCTTGTTTCCCTACGTTGTCTGACGTTTTTTCGTTCATGTTATGCTTAGCTAGTGTAGTCAAAAAATTACTTCTGTGTTAAGTAGCCTTCTAGGCTGCGTCAAACTTCGCCACTTCATTATCTGTGAGTGATTTTATAATTTTTTGTTGCTTGCAGGTTTTTTTTCCATTATTTGCGCTCTCCTCCAAATATGCCCTTACTCCAAATATACTAAAATCTTACTCACATTCTAGAATAAGGAAAATATGTCCACCTCACTAGTATCTCTCTATTTCACCAAGAGTAGCAAATTACTTATGTCTGGTCTATAGAGCTGATATCAGTTAGAAAGAAGATCAGTTGGAATTTGGACTGAGAATTTGACTTTCTAATATATCATGAAGACAAAACTGGTGAATTTATGAAATGGCATAGTTTAAGTTAGGATATTATTTTCAAAGATAGAGGGAGAAACTTTTTCGAATTTCTTATACCATCTTATGGCCTGTATTTCCCGCTTTTCTCCAAGAGCTGGCGTTTATAGATCCATCTATGTGATTTATTTTAACGCTGCTTTGTGATCTCTCAGGGACTTTCTTTCTAGTTGGCTCTCTAGAAACGAGGATAGAAGAGGGAAATCGATACCATTTCGGATCTGCTATTAGGTGAACTTCTTCAGTGAAAAACAAAATGTTTTGGTGAAAATCCTTTGAATGAGTAATACAAATAAGAATAAAAGCCATTTTTTTTAAATTGTATGATGCATGTTCCCAATAGACTGTTCAGTACAACTAGGTCCCTACACCGAATTTTTTGGTGGGGGAGGGGCCGTTTCAGAATTAGAAATCTGCTTAAGAATAGAGACCGGTGAATTACATGAAAGGTTTGGGAAAGTAAAAAAAAAAAATGGAGTCTTTCCGAGCCCAACAAAATTGATGGCTCAAAGATTTTCCCCCTGGTACGCCCCTAAATTTGTACGCTTTTGCATGAAAAAAAAAAAACAATAAAAAAAAGTACCTTTGACCACCTTTTGAAACTACTGAAAAATTTATCCGATTGAAAGCAAAGAACTTGAAGAAATTTTTACTTTTTTCCGTTTTTCAACCAAATTTGAAGAATTTTTAATGTACGAAATTTGTGTAGATAAAAGTGGTTTACAGATTGACACTAACCACTTGCTCAAAACACTTGTTGGTGACCTTGGACTTGACACAATTGGTCGTAATGTTAGGTTAGGCTTATGAATTTTGGGAAGTCCATATAATTTATGGCACAAGGAACTGCGTGGCAGGCATTTGTAATAAAGTTGAGGTGAAATTTTTACTTCATCCTTTAAACACTTTAATTCGTTTTTAAACTTATTTGTAAAAGAGTGTGTTGGATTATACGATAGCTTCTTGTATGTTTTTTCATCATTTAATAAACTTCTTAATTTTGATTAGTAGTCCTCAGTATTCATGACAACTAAAGTGTTACTCTTATCTACTTTTGTAATGGTAATTGAAACATCCTTTTTCAAGTTTTTTTAGAATTCTTACATCTTTGATGGTCGTACTAGAAAATTTCGGTTTCAATACAAAATTAGAAAGGGTTTTCACGGTAGAAGCTCTTACTAAGCTAACATTTTTTATTGGGTTCGCGTTTTTAGGCAAAGATATTTCTATAGAAGAGATAATATCTTCTGCGTGGACTTTAATCCTGTTTAAAACTTGATTGAAATTATCCGGACGTTCGGAGCGTACTACAGTAAATCTACAAATACAAGGATTAGTATCAAACAGTTCGTGGTAACGAAATGTAAGTAAGGAGCAACCCGGCTCAATAGTAACCGAAACTCTAAAAAAAGGAATTTTGATACTAATAGATACATCAAAAGAATCAAATTTTTATGCGGATTTCAAATATATAAGTTTCATCAAGTTTAGTCTAACCCATCAAAAGTTACGCCTTATTTTGAAATAAAGTGGAAAACACCCCTTCAAAAGTCATAGAACCTTAAAGAAAATCACACCGACAGACTCAGCGTATCAGAGAACCCTACTGTGGAGGTTTCCAGCTCCTATCTGCAGAATGTGGAATTTTGTATTTTTTGCCAGAAGAAAGATCACGGATGCGTGTTTATTTGTTTGTTGTTGTTTTTTCCCCAGGGATGATCGTATCGACCCAGTAGTCTTAGAATATTGCGGGAGGCTTCATTAAAACAAAAATTAAAAGTTCCTGTTCCCTTTTTAAGTGACCAAAAAAATGGAGGGCAACTAGGCTCCCTCCCACACTCATTTTTCCCAAAGTCATCCGATCAAAATTTTGAGATAGCCATTTTGTTCAGCATGGTCGAAAAATATAACTATGTCTTTGAGGATGATTTGATCCTCCACAGTCCCCGCGGGAAGGGCTGCAAGTTATGAACTTTGCCCAATGTTTACATATAGTATTGGTTATTGGGAAGTATACAGACGTTTTCAGGGGAAATTTTTATGGTATTGGGGGAAGGGGTCGGGGGTTACGTAGGAGGATCTTTCCATGGAGACAGTTTTCATGGGAGAAGGTACATTCCTATGCAGGGGACTCCGGATACCACAGCACTATTTAAAAGAAAACGATCAGAAATTAAATAAAAACAAGTTTTCAACTGAAAAACTTTTTAACTGAAAACTTTTGAACATCAAAACTTAAAACGAACAAAAAGCTATTACGTATGTGATTGGGTTTGTCCCCTAGTCAATACCTCGCTCTTCACGCTAAAGTTTTTTTTAATACTTTCATAAGAGCCATTTATTCTAATTAACGGCCTTTGTGATTAGGCGTCATTCTTAAAGAATTGGAAAAAAATTTGAACTTCGGCGAAACTTGAGTGAGGTATTGACTAATACCTCATATGCGTTAGAAAAACATACGAATATAGAAATTCGTTGCATAAGTTATCGTAAGTTACGCATATTTATTACTAATAAAAATGTTCGTAAATAAAATTAAACAACTCTTGAGAAAGTCAATTAGCCAAAAAAAGTAAATTAATGTACAAATTTCGTTTTAATTATTCAAGTACGGTGAATCCAAACCTGCATTAATTTAAAAACGTTCAGAAATTAAATAAAAAAAAGTTGTTTTAACTGAAAGTAAGGAGCGACATTAAACCTTAGAACGAACAGAAATTACTCCATATACGAAAAGGGCTGTCCCCTCTTCAACGCCTTGCTGTTTACGCTAAAGTCCGACTCTTTCTCACAGCTCTATTTTTTATAACAATAAAAAAACTCTAGCGTAAAGAGCAAGGCGTTGAGGAGGGGACAGCCCTTTCATATACGGAATAATTTCTATTCGTTTTAAGTTTTAATGGCGCTCCTTACTTTCAGTTAAAAAAAACTTGTTTTTTTTATTTAATCTACGAATAAAACAGATTGTAACACAAAAGTTTTGGTAGCATTTTAGGCAAAAGAAAGAGGTGGGTTAAAACCTGTAGTATCGTCCTCTTCTTACAAAGAACGTCGATTGTCAGGAACGAAGAAGAGTTCATGTGTTCATGAGTTCAAGAGTTCATGTGAAGAAGAGAACAAGTGTGTTCATGGTGTCGTTTGATGCAAAATAAAAAATTAACCACCCCCCGGAATTTCAAATTGCCGGAAAAATAGGTTTGCATAAAAAAAAACAGTTTTTGGGGGTTTTACGAAACTTTTTTACGAGATGACCAGGCACAATTTGTTTTTCCTTATAAAATTAAAAAAGACAAATTCAGAAAATCCCTTTTTTGCTTAAGTTAATAAATGAATGAAAGAATTATTTTATCCGCCCTAATAGGTTTCTAAACTGCAGCGCTCCTTGTGTTTTGGCTAATTTCTTCTCGTTTTTAATTTTAACGGAATTTATTAGTTTCATGTGAGAAAAATTAGTTCTACAGTTTTATTAGTATCAAAGCTTCATCATTTAGCTGTGAAAGGGTTAGGTCAAACTTTGTCTTTGTCTTGGTATATGGGCCGTTGTTTGTTCTTTTCTACCATGATACATGTAGTAAAGTTTGCAATTCTGAAAAGATTTCAATTTGTATTTACAATATATTCCTAATTATATGCTGCAATGCAGCAATCGCTAAAATTATTGGATTCAATATTTCACAAATTAAATAACTATATACCGTCGACATCCATACAATTAAACACAGGATATTTTTTTAAACGGTAATGAGATGAATATATAGAAACATACAAACTGACAGAGTGTACGAGAGTGTCCGGAGCTCGTATATAAACTGTACACGTAGTGCCTGACTTTAATTTACTGAATAAAGAAGTTTAGTTGAAAAAATCGTTACTTGTGTTGAAGTTGAACCCAAGAGTCTATGGTGAATAGACGGTTAGCAGTCCTGGACAAACAGAAACACTTGGCGATCCTTTTAATAAAATGCTGTTAATAAGGAGTTCCAGGTGCCTATGTTAGTCCACGGTTGGCAACTCTGACTAGTCACTAGGGAATCTTGGGTTCATCCCCGATTCCAATAGCGATATTTTTAAGCAATCTTCTTTATTTAGCTAGTTTTCAAATGATATTTTATGGATGTTTTAGCATCAGATTTCAAATTTATATGAAAATCGTTACTTGTATAAGAGTTGGAACCAAGATTCTGTGGTGAATAGACAATGTTAACAATCCCAGACTAACAGACGAACTTAGGGATGCTTTTAATACAATGCGGTTCAAAGGATTGCCAGGTGCACCTGTTGGTCCACAGTTGGAGACTCTGACTAATAGTTAGAAAATCTTGGGCTCATACCCAATCTCAGTAAGGAATTTTTAAGCAATCTTCTTTATTTAGCAAGTTTTCAAATTAAATTTAATTGATGTTCTAGCATCAAATTTCAAAATTATATGAAAATTATTAGGCCTACTTGTATGGGAGTTGGACCCAAGATTCTGCGGTGAATAGACAAAATTTATATTTATTCGATAAAATGTATTTAAAAACGATTGCCAGGTGTGTCTGTTGGTCCATGGTTCGAGACTCTGACTAGTCACTAACGAATCTTGGATTTGACCCCAATCCCAGTAGTGATATTTTTAAGAAATCCTCTTTATTTAGCTAGTTTTCACATTAAATTTTATCGATGTTTTAGCATCAGATTTCAAAATTGGGAGTTGAAATATGGGAATTGGACCCAAGATTATGTGGTGAATAGACACAATTTATAGTCCTGGACAAACAGACACAGTTGGCGATCTATTCGATAAAATGTAACGATTGCCAGGTGTGTCTGTTGGTCCATGGCTTGAGACTCTGACTAGTCACTAATGAGTCTTGAATTTAACCCTAATCCGAGTAGCGATATTTTTAAGCAATCTTCTTTATTTAGAAAATTTTTCATATTAATTTTTTTCAACGTTCTAGCTTCAGATGCAAAATTTATATGAAAAGAACTTACTATTTCTTTATCATTCCAGAAGAAAGCTGAAATGTGTCCAGAATGCTATCTATAAGCTCATCTATGGCTATTGAATATTTGATTTATCCTTGGTATTGCAGCAACTACTTTAAAATTGACAACAATTTCTACATAGATACTGGACAGTTTTATAGAAATAGAAGATAAAGAAACAGAATTAAGGGAAAGAACCTTGGACAGTTCTTTCCCTGCGCGAAAATAGACTCGTAGGAAGTTTCGGATTCTCTTCTTAAACAAAGAATTGCTCCAAGTTTCTTTTCTAGCGCAGGGAAGATTTTAACGTTTCAAACAATTTTAATTGGACACTGAATGATGCAAGAAATTCACTGTCACAGAGAAAGTGTAGAAGAATAGAAACTATAATAATCCTTATTAGAAATTATTCAGTATAGTTAGCGATAGGGGTTCTGGGCACTCATATTTTCCCCGTAAAATACCAAAATAAAGTGTTTAGATTTTGATTACGTAACAGCCTTAGATGGACTACTACCTAATTGAAATTCCTCTGGGCACGCTATATTAGGGTTGAAATTTCATGGACACAAAAATCATCAGTAAGGGTTGAAACAGAAAAGCGTAACCTGGATTGGCAAAATAAAAACATAGCCAATGCCTTTCCACCGTTTTGAGCCTAACTAAATAATTTGCATAATAAGATACATAACAAGATGAGAAAAAGACATTCGTAAAGAAAAAATGAGGATTTTATGACAAAAAAAAATAAATTCATTTAGAATTAACTAAATAAAAAGTTAATATTGAACATCAATTAAATTTAATTTGAATTCTGATGCTAAAACATCGATAAAATTTAATGTGAAAACTAGTTAAATAAAGAAGATTTCTTAAAAATATCACTACTGGGATTGGGGTTAAATCCAAGAATCATTAGTGACTAGTCAGAGTCTCGAACCATGGACCAATAGACACACCTGGTAATCGTTTTAAAATACATTTTATCGAATAGATCGCCCAGTGTGTCTGTTTGTCCAGGACTATAAATTTTGTCTATTCACCGCAAAATCTTGGGTCCAACTCCCATACAAGTAGGCCTAACAATTTTCATATAATTTTGAAATCTGATGCTAGAACATCAATTAAATTTAATTTGAAAACTTGCTAAATAAAGAAGATTGCTTAAAAATTCCCTAATGATGGTGGAGCAGGTAGCAGCAGCTCTTACATTTTAACATTTCGCAACCTAATAAAATGTCTGATGATACCAGACCTGGTAATTGGTTAGCTTTTAAAAAAGCTTAAAAAACATGAACTGAGATTTAGTATCTTGTCATTCAATGTCAGATTTTTCATTTGGTTACCCTTTCCACTTTGCTTAAAGAAGGTCTTCTTTAATTTAAGAGTTTGTTTTTATGGTTTGTTTTATTGATTTTAGTGGCAGTTTTTTACGGTTTGTTTTATTTTCTATTTCTGTACTGAGGGCGGTTGAGGGGTAGTCTCAGCCAAAATATTTGCACTGTTTTTTTTGCACTGTTTAATTGGCTAGAAATATCCTCGTTTTTCTTCTATAGATATATTTTTTCTTACCTTGAAAAGCTTCCCTTTGACGAGAACTCTCAGCCGTGGTAAATTTGATATAGTATTTTATAATAAGGATTGAACTACTTCTTCTCCGGAATTGCCCCTTCCCGTTTTTAAATTTCGAAAAATATGCGAACGTTCTTATGATAATAACCTTTGGTGCGTTGCTCTAAGCTTTGACCGCTACATCATCATATAAACAAAGATCTTTTGAATAAATATTGTGTTAAGCTCAAATCTATAAGAGTTTCAATTGGTAAATATAGTCTTTTGTTCCTATTTTTATTACAGTCAAGCAGGTATGCTAAACGGATGGAGTTGGGTTCCCCTTCCTTTAATATTAGACAGTAGGATTTCATCAATAAGCTCCTATACTGTTCGTGTAAATTACCATTTTTTCGTCCCCCCCCAACCTAAAGTAAATTTCAGTGTCTGCGGCCAAGTTCAAACACCCTTTCTTCTGAGATAACCATTAAAAAATACAACACTAAACCTTCAGGTTTAGTGATGGGCTGAGATTAACCTAGGAATCGGTACTTGTCTGTTAAACGAAACACACTCAAGATTTACGATGCGTACAGAAAATATTTTCCTCTTTGGGATCGGTTATGAGTTGCTTATTTTGAGGGAGAAAAACTATGATGTATGTATAATTTAATTAAATATTAAATATATATAGGTGGTTAGGGGTTAGGTTGTGTATTTAATATAAGGCGTTCTGCACAACCTGCTTCCCATAAGTATTTGTCGTAGTTTCCATAATTTTGTTTCTAAAGAATCATATTATCATCAAGTTTTGGTATATTTCATTAGGATTAACCTAACTTCACTTCTTGGGTGTGTGTTGTTTAAAAGACAAGTATCGAAGAATCTAATAAGTTTTCTTTATGAAAATTAAAAGAAAAAGCAAATTATAAGCTTAGGCTATAACTGTGCGGTTTTTTTTTGTAACACTAAAGACAGAAAAAGCAAAGTTGAGTCATTGGAAGTAAAACATTGCATCTACTCCTCTAATGACGTAAAACTTTCATCAAAGATACATGTACAAAATATGAAGCTGTTTTTGTTCTGTTTTTAGGTATACAGAGTCACGAAGAGACCAAGTATGTAGTGGCAAAAAAAAGCTTTCCTAGTTCTTTGCCGCCTTTCACAGATCTAAGGCAAAACGCTAGCATTACCTCAGTAAAGAGTTATGTGCCTCTTATGTATCATTATTTGTCCCGGTCACTTCATATGGAAGGCGTGGTCATTAATTGGGAGGGGGCTCAGTAAATTGGATACTGAAAGTTCTTTTGCCATTCACTCATCTAGTAGCTACAACATCAAACACCATCAAAGGTTCTTAAAACAGCTCAGTATTTGATTTGATAGTATTAGTCACTGCTAATGGAACTATATCAACATTCCACATGTAATGTCTGCATTGTCCGCACAAGCAGACATCCAAAAAAAGACAAGTATTGCCTTGCATCTCTCCTTCCTGTCCCTCTCTCATCGTCTCCTTTTCTCTTCCTCTTTCAGTCTTCTGGCACGGGATGGGCATCGTTGTGCAATTGGCAAACTGAGCAATTAAACTAATGTATACAAGACGCCTAAACAGGAGCTATACTTAGCTTTCCGTCAGCATTTCTCGCTTGCTAGCTGATACTGAATCAAAGCCACCTTAATAGAATGCATCGTTGACCTCCTTTTGTGGAGATTTTTTTCATTCTGTCACCGTTTATCAATGCGACAAGACAAACACAGTAAAAACTATAAGTAAAAATTCGTAGATACAAGCCAGTACAGGAAACTTCTAAGAAAGAATACTCGTGAAAGAGAGCAGGTTGACTCAATGCTGGAACAATCCGGGGCCGTCACTTAAGGTCGGTACATCAAAATAGTCTCTTGATTCTTCAAAGGATGGTTCAACCCAATTCAAGAAAAATAACAATCATACTGGGTAAAGGGCTAGTGGCATGGGAAGCACTTATGCTGGGCCTCGTACCACAAAATATGCTAAAATATAAGCCGACATGTATTGTAGCGTATACATTTCATTTTATAATGTGATGGGTTCTAATTACATTCGGAAGATTTTTAAACAAGCTTACCAATCCTGTATACATGCTCAAGAGGTTGAAACACGTGAGATTTTTTTTTTTTATGGCTCGTTTTCTTTCATTTTTTTTTGCAATTTTCATGGCTGACTAGATATTAAAAGAAATAAAACCGTATAAAGTATGAGAAGTAACTATAGCTGTGCTGATTTAAGTGTACCAACTAAAAACAATATATTCAATGTTAACTTCAGGGTATATTCAGAATTTTAGAATTAAAATATACTAGTAAATTCACATTCTTTTTTCTTGCCTGGTTGAATCGGTAGCCTCTCTGGTAAGTCCCTGGCTTGACATATTTGCATGGGCTTATGATATCCTATTTTAGACAATTTTGTTACGGTTTCTGGTTTAGTAGGGAACATCGGGAACTAAGCAAATGGTTCTATCAATCGTCCAATTTACAAACGCACTAAAATGTTGTTTTAATACATTATTTCACAAAAGACAGTATACACAAACGAGGGATCTTGTGCCTCGACAAAAACTGATTAAAACTCAATAGAAACCAAAACCTTGAAAAATCTAACGTGAATAACTATTTTTAAATCTTTTAGATTCTTATAAGAAGATGACCATTTTTCCAGTCACAGGTTTCAAAGATTCTTCCTGTCACATTTTACCCTCTACTAAATTTTCTCCACGTATTCTTCATTCGACCCAAATCCAGGATGTACCCGTGTAGGTAATGTCAGAAATATCATATTCTCCTATTTAATGCCATTTTGAGGCCTACTAACAACTCACTGCAGCAACAAACCACCTCTCAAAATTGTGTGCAGGAGGTACCGGGGTATATAATTGCAAATCAGCTGATATGGGCGGGTCTTTGAAACTTTATTTAGGTAGGTGATTATAATACGAGAGAAAATGCGAATGCATATCGAGAATGGGAATGTGGAAGAATATGGAGAATGGGAGAATAAGATATTTCTGACATTACTTATACGGGTACAGTCTGAAGCCTTAAAATGTTCATTTTATGCCACAATTTCTAACTCTCAGTGACCCTTCAGACGAATATAAAAGAAGTTATTGGAGGAGGGTTGGGTTCGGATTTAATGTCTAATTTCCATGAATTCCCAAGATATTTCTGGATTAAACCCGTAGTATGGGTGTTACGAGCTAATAGTTTTCCTCTAATTGCTGAAATTGCTTTTGTGTGAAACATCAAAGATTACATTCACAAGTTTGCCGGCACAATAGAGTGAGAGGTGGGGGGGACATGAGTGGCACGAGGAAGTTTCCCAAGGGATGGGGGACAAGAACAACAAGAAAATTGGCTTTTACCAATATTTAAAGTTTTTACCAAATATATAGTAACACTTCTTCTCTTCCTATTTAAGTGCATTTTAATGTCTTCATGTTCCCTGGGATGATATTAATCCCTGACAACCTGTCAGTGTCCCTTGGGGACATCCACATAAAAAAGGTTTGATCAAAGAACTCATCTTGAAAACTATGGAAACTAAGATCCTATGATTCATGTTTGTTGTTTCAGACACCTCCCATCCCGGGATAAATTTGAAGGGCTGCAGTTTTTCAGGGATGATGATCATTCTCCAAAAATTTTCAAGGAACATTAAACTTGAATGAGCCGAAACTCTAAGAAATGAAGATTTGATTTCAATAAGCCCGACAACTGAACCTACTTATGCTGATACCTAAATACGCAAAATTCATTAATTTTAAAGCTAATCAAAAGTAGTAAAGTCATAATACATTCTATGACACCCCTCCCCCAGATTCCTGTGACAGCACTCTGACGTCACGACATCCCTGGCAAGATTTCTATAATAGCCTTGGCAAGATTCTCGGGATTTCAGGTGTTCCAGTATTTCCATATAATTAATCCAAGTGTGGTCGGGATATTTAACAATTAGTAATAATAGGGAATTCTAAGTGGAGCTTCTTGTCCCTCACACAAAGGAAATGCGGTCACCTGGAAGGCTGCCCGGGACTCCAGGTGTTCTATTAAGGGGAACACAGCTGTCAAGATTCCCGGGATTCCAAGTGTTCCAATATTTTCCCTAGCAGTGACCATTTTGTCACGATTCGGGCCAATTTTTGGCATATCTATTTTTTTTTGTATTATCTTCCCTTAGTCCCACTATAAATAGAAGCCACGATTCGTAGCCATTTTTGGAATGTCTATTGAATTTCTGAAAGACAGCCAGGATTCCCATGACCTTGAATAATATGGATGACGCCATCGGATGTGACAAGCTAGACTTCAGGAACCCGTCGAGAATCCCCGCTAGTAACTGAACACGGCACAAATGTTGGTGCTGCGTAATGACTGA
>JAQQPU010020673.1:0-11302 GCA_029168905.1 Artemia sp. Kazakhstan ARC1039
TGTATTTTCTATCTGGAAATCAACTACGCTGAACAAAATGGCTATCTTAAAATTTTGATTGGATGTGTTTGGGAGAATAATGGGCGTGGGGGGGGGGGCTAGTTGCCCTCCAATCACTTTCGACTATTAAAAAGGGCACTAGCTTTTTGAATTTCCAATCGAATGAGCCTTTTTTGAAGTTTCTACGACAACGCCTTCTATAAAAACCTTATATGCCCCCAAGGTATAACTTAAAACCCTTGCCTTGAGGGTTGTGGGGGAGTGTCCTTCTAAAAAAAATACATTTCCTATCTGGAAATCAACCACGCTGAACAAAATGGCTATCTTAAAATTTTGATTGGATGTGTTTGGGGGAATGATGGGCTTGCGGGGGGGGGGGAGGTATTTGCCCTCCAATCATTTTCGACTATTAAAAATGGCACTAGAACTCTCGATTTCCAATCGAGTGAGCACCCTTTGAAGTTTCTACGACGACCCCTTCCGTATGAAGTGCCTCTGGAAAAAATAATAATAATAAAACATTGGAGCCGTATGGCCTTTACTATAGGCAACGCTACAGCGTTGCCTCTTATGGAACTAATGCCGACAGAGTCCACTTTTGCGGTCAAATCCTTGACTGTAAATAACGGTGAAAAGTAAAGACACGATTTAATGCTCTTCCTTGTTTCCGCACTAATGTTGGTATGCCTTTAGGACCAGGTGCTGATTTTCCTTTCATCTCTTTCAAAGAAGTCCATATTTCCTTTGGATTCACTGGGTCTATCAAGTTATAATCCTCGTTTTTCAAGGGAAAACAATTTGACTCCTAAGTTGGTCTTAATATTGTTCTAGCTGACCACTCCCCCTCTCCTGATTTTCTAAATACTCTGGCCACTAAGCTGTTGAAGGGGAAAACTCCTCCTGATTCGGTCAATTTATCCCCTTAATTCCTCGCCAAAACGATTTCTTATCCTTACTTATGACTTGCTTCTTCATTTCTCTGTTACTCTCCTCTTTTTTCACTTTATTTGTCTTCACAAGCTTTTTTATATTCTTTACGAAGTCTACGGTATACTAAAAACCGATCTTCTTTATCTACGCTCTTAAGGCCTATTCAACTCACTACTGAACACAGGGCAAACTTTTTGCTTTACAGGGCAAACTTTAACTTTATCACCCAATCATAGTTTATAGCTCTATTATATGTTTGTTGAAGGCACAGAAATAAAGTATTAATTTAGAAAACTGAGTTTTTTACGTGCTAATTTGTTATGAAATAAAAAAGCAGCTTTTTTCAAATGGGAGCAGATAATGACAGCGGAACAAACACAAGTTATTCCGTATATGAAGGAGACTGCCCCTGTCCCCCTTTAAAGCACGCTCATCACACTAAACTTTGAATTTTTACCCCCAAGTGCCAAAATCATTTTTCATAACACATAAAGAACGAAATGACTTGTTGCTGAATATTTCATTTAAACAAAAAAACCTCTCTTCGAATGTTTAAAAGACAGTCACTAAATAAAACTATATCCATTTTTACCCATTAATTACATTTGCTTCATTCATAATTGCTTTCAGTAATGGACTAAATGGATTTAGCAGAAAGAGCGTTCAGGGGAGCAGGGGAAGCCCCATCATATTAGAAATATGTTCGTTTAAGTTTAGCATTAGTTAAAAATTGCTGTAAAGAGTGGGACAGTAACAGAAATATTTAGCTTCAAATCCAGCCACCACTATCTGTACAAAAGCAGGCCTTAGAATTTTACAGCTAGGGCAGGGGGTTGGAGCCAAACTCTTGTTTGTAATTTGTTTGTTTTAAGCTTGGTTTACATATTCAACTTGAGTTTTACTCGTTATGAGATTTATTTGTTCCTTTATATTAGTACCTGTTGTATGTTTGTTTACTATGATTATTTATTTAATTTTATTCCTTTTTTTTATAGAAAAAATGAACTAGTATAGAAAATTTTTCGCTCATCTTAAGTTTAATATGACCTTTACTTTTTTTTGAAAAAATTCTTTTTCGGAGTATTTTTTTTAAATTAATTTCTGTTCCTTTTTGATTACCAAAGTTTTGGTTTTGGTTAACACAATAAAAATTTTCCCTACTTTTCCATGTTTCTAGTGTAAGAATTAAAATTTCTAATTCTAATTTTAATGGTTTTAATTAGTGGCTTTTGAATTATTTCAACGTTCCCTTAACATTTTCTAAAAGTAATAACTAAATGCCATCAGCCGTTTCTGAGACATTTCAGATAGGCCCTTCTGACAACAATAGATGAAAATTGCATCTTTTGATTGAATCTTCTGACTAAAGCCTGACCGATTTCGATTGTTGGTATCCATAATCGATTTAATACAATAGCAAAGGCCAATAACCGATATAATTAGCCTACTGATAAATTCTGCTCAATAACCTAGTTTTTAAAGGTTCATTCAGTCTTGTGAAACCATATTGATCAAAAAGATTTATTTATTAATTTTGAACAAGCTCTTTTTGTAATCCTCATAGTAAGGAGGCCTTATTTTGTGTAAATTTCGTAACTCAATTTTATTATAGCTTGGAATTCCCTTTCGCTTCATAGATCAGAAATATAGCGACAATTTAAATTAGCTTGAATTTGAAAATGACTTCTCTTTGCATAACTAGTCATAAATCTTGTAGTGACACTCTTTGTCCAAGAATCAAACGAACTTTGAACCCGTGATATGTTAAGACCTAATTTAGACCAGTTTTGCAAGTCTTTGAAAGACTGGAAAGAAACTACTTTTGACAAAAGGTGGTTGATTGGCTAGGAGGGAGCGAAGGTCGCTAAACGGATCAAGTAGCAAAAAGATATAACTTACAGATGAGAGACAAATCGGGGTAGTTTTGCCTCGGAACCAAGGAGTATGAGTAAGTGTTTTCTTTATGAATTAGGATAAAAAGCTACTACTAGCCTGCATGAATTTCCTTTGAGAATAACACTAAAATAAAGTAACAAACTTCAGAGAGATTTCTGTCGCTTGGACTAAATTAAGATCCTACTTTGAATTAATTTAATACTTACATTTAAGCCTTATAAACTGTAATTAGGGCGAAAATTCCCCTTTGAGGGTTGCCAATAGACTTATAGAGGGTTTTGAATCTTACTAATAGTGATGTAATCCTGAGGTCCTTCGTGATTAATACAAGGATGTGTAATCTAATTAAAATTGATTAGAGGCGGAAATATCTTAAGACTCTTATTAGGTTTTATTCATTTGTTGATTGGTTTTTCAGTTAATATATTTCACTTAACAAGGCTTGAGCCATTTGGACAAAAAAGCATTTTAAGGTTAGAATAAGCTAAATTAAATTTCTTCCCAGAAATTTAAGCTTCGAATAACTGAGGGTTCAAAGAGGAAGGGAACCTTAACCAAGAAGTCAACGTTAGAAGAGCCCTTTGTGCTCCTCTTTTTCAGCCTAGAGTCCCTTGAGACTTAGCTTGACTTTATAAAGACCTTATATTCGAAAATTGGAATATCGGACAATAACATTACTTAACCATCCCCTTTGTGCAATCTTCAGACGTTTATACGAAGAGGAACACCGTTCCCCTTTTAATCATTCTTTCATTTCATTAACCCCGTACGGCATGTTTATACAAAGGTGACCTCAATGTTAATACAAGCAGGTTTTTTGTAATCCTCATTAACCTTGTTTCTGCAATTTCGTACACTCCTTTAACACCATATTGATCAAAAGGTTTTATTTTATTTATTCCGAACAAGTTCTTTTTTTATGCTCATTAATTTTGCTTTTACATTTTCGTAGACTCCTGTTGCAACATATTGATCAAAAGACTATTTTATTCATTTCTGACAAACTTTTTTCTTTCTACTGCTCATTAGACATTTTTTTTTACATTTTTGTGCGCTCCTAAAATACCATATTGATCAAAATTGGGTGTTCAGACGTAGGTTTCTTAGCTTTTTGTAACTGTCTAGTGTCTGAGGCTTATTATTTTGATTGTTCAGTTGGCTGTTTGGAGTTTTACACATTTAGGTTTATGAGCTATTCGTTGGCGTGTGGTTTCTAAAGCTTAAAATTTGAAATGTTTTTCTTTGGTATTTCTTGGCTTGATTAGTCTGAAATTACAAATTACGATTGTTAGTGACCTCTTTGAGGTCTCTCATACTTAGGTTTCTTAGCTTTTCGAGGGTGTGTGGTTTCTGAGGCTTAAGATTTGGAAAGCTTACTTTGATATTTTTTGGTTTGATTAATCTGAAATTACAAATTATGATTGTTAGTGGCCTCTTTGAGGTCTCTCATACTTATGTTTCTTAGCTTTTCGTGGGTGTGTGGTTTCTGAAGCTTAAAATCTGAAATATTTACTTTGGTATTTCTTGGTTTGATTAATCTGTAATTACAAATTAGAATTGTTAGTGGCCTCTTTGAGGTCTCTGATACTTAGGTATCTTAGCTGTTTGTTGGTGTGTGGTTTCTGAAGCTTAAAATTTGAATTGTTTACTTTGGTATTTCTTGGTTTTATTAATCTAAAATAATAAATTAGGATTGTTAGTGGCCTCTTTGAGGTCTCTCATACTTAGGTTTCTTAGCTTTTCATGGGTTTGTGGTTTAAAATTTGAAATGTTTCCTTTGGTATTTCTTGGTTTTTTTAATCTGAAATTACAAATTAGGATTGTTAGCGGCCTCTTTGGGATCTCTCATCCCCTACTTAGGTTTGTTATCTTTTCGTGGGTGTGTGGTTTCTGAATCTTAAAATTTGGAATGTTTACTTTGGTATATCTTGGTTTGATTAATCTGAAATAACAAATTTGGATTGTTAGTGGCCTCTTTGAGGTCTGTCATACTTACGTTTCTTATCTTTTCGTGGGTGTGTGGTTTGAAATTTAAAATGTTTACTTTGTTGTTTCTTGGTTTGATTAATCGGAAATTATAAATTTGGATTGTTAGTGGCCTCTTTGAGGCATCTCTTACTTAGGTTTCTTAGCTTTTCGTGGGTGTGTGGTTTCTGAAGCTTAAAATTTGAAATGTTTACTTTGGTATTTCTTGGTTTGATTAATCTGAAATTACAAATTTGGATTGTTAGTGGCCTCTTTGAGGTCTCTCATACTTAGGTTTCATAGCTTTTCGTGGGTGTGTGGTTTAAAATTTGAAATATTTACTTTGTTGTTTCTTGGTTTGATTAATCTGAAATTACGAATTAGGATTGTTAGTGGCCTCTTTGGGGTCTCTCATGCTTAGGTTTCGTAGCTTTTCATGGGTGTGTGGTTTCTGAAGCTTAACATTCGAAATGTTTACTTTGGTATTTCTTGATTTGATTAATCTTAAATAGCAAATTAGGATTGTTAGTGGCCTCGCTGAGGTCTCTCATACTTAGGTTTCTTAGCTTTTCGTGGATGTGTGGCGTGTGAAGCTTATAACTTGAGATGTTTACTTTAGTTTTCTTAGTTTGACCTGTCTGAAATTATGACTTGGTTTTTTCTTAGCCATATTTCACTGCATTTTGTGGAAGTTTTGGGTCTGAAGCTTATTATTTGAGATGTTTACTTTGGTATTTTGTGGTTTAACGTGTCTGAAATTATGAATTAGGATGATTATTTATCAGTTTGGGGTTTCTCAGACTTAGGTTTCTTAGGTTTTCCCCGGTGTTTGGTTACTAAAGCTTAATATTTGAGATGTTTATTTTGGTGTTTCGTGGTTTCTCTTGTCTGAAATTATGAATTAAAATAATTAGTTGTCTATTTGAGGTCTTTCAGACTCATGTTTCTTAGCTTTTCGTGAGTGTGTGGTGTTCGGAGCTTTTTGTTTTGAGTGTTTAGTTTGCTGTTTGGGTTTTGACGTGTCTCAGATTATGAATCAGGACAGTTAGTTACCCAATTTTGGTTTTTCAAACATAGGTTTCTTAGAATTTCGTTGGTGTGTTATATCTGAAGCTTGTTATTTGAGACATTTACTTTAGTCTTCGTGGTTTGACTTTTCTGAAATTATAAATTAGAATGCCTGGTTATCTGTTTGGGGTTTTTCTGAGTTTCGTTTCTTAGCTTTTCGTGGGTGTATGGTGTCTGACGCTAATTATTTTGAGTCTTCAGTTGGCTCTCTGGGGGTTTGACGTGTCCAAAATTGCTAATTAGGATGGTTGGTTGTGTGAAAATGTGGGAAAGCCATCATAACCTGACTAAATTGTAAAGATACATCATAACCTGACTAAATTGTAAAGATAGCAAAGTATGACTTTTGAGTAGTGATAAGGGTAACGAAGTATTAATTTTCTTTGTGTAAGGAAACAAACAACATTAGCTAGATTTTGAACAAGTGTACCCTTGATCCAACAAGGACCATAAAATACAAATACAAATATCGAACTGCCGCTTCAAAACTCGAGGGGTCAACGACAAGAGATATTACGCGATTTGAATCACATGACCAAAAACAGGGTTTTTAATCGAGAAAGCGGATACTAACTTTTTGAACAAAGAACTATTATTAGTATGACATCAAACTGGTGTCTGACCAATGACAGGAAAGAAGAACAAAATAAGAGAGAACTTAAAATAGGGATTCAGAAACGAAAAGAGGGTAGTCTTTTTTTTGGAAATCGAACAAAGAGTAAGTGTTTTACTTTGTAATTACGATAAAGCTACCACTGTCTGTCTGAAATTCTCCTTGGGGATAAAAGTTTGACGATAAAGGTTAAAATAGGAAGAAAAACCTCTAAAAGGCTTTTTGTC
Organism: Artemia sp. Kazakhstan ARC1039; assembly: GCA_029168905.1. NCBI lineage: Eukaryota > Metazoa > Arthropoda > Branchiopoda > Anostraca > Artemiidae > Artemia > Artemia sp. Kazakhstan ARC1039. The sequence goes on from JAQQPU010020673.1 coordinate 6,700, forward strand.
ACTTGGAAATAATTTTAATACGTAAATGAGAGAAATTGATGATGTTGGGACTTATAGTTTCATTAGTATTTCCACCTAGACAAGGCTTGAGCCATTTGGACAAAACAGCATTTTTTTAAGGTTAGAATAAGCCAAATTAAATTTCTTCCCAGAAATTTAATCTTTGAATAACTGAGGGTTTAAAGAGTAAAGGAAACCTCAACCAAGAAGAGAAAACAAGGAGAGCCATTTGGGCTCCCCCTTTTTCAGCCTAGAGTCCCTTGAGACTTAGCTTGACTTTATAAAGACCTTATATTCGAAAATTGGAATTATCGGCCAATAACATTACTTAACCACCCCCTTTGTGAAATCTTCAGACGTTTATACGAAGAGGAACACCGTTCCCCTTTTAATCATTCTTTCATTTTGTTAACCCCGCACTGCATGTTTATGCAAAGGTGACCTCAATGTTTATACAAGCATGTTAGGGGAAAAAGGGGAACAATATTATCAGCTTAAGAATTTCTAAATCTTTATGTCCAGATATTTTCAATTAAGTTTCCCTGCTAAAGTTAAAGTTTAATAAAGGTCAAAGGAGTACACAACCCTTTACAAGTAATAATAAAAGAATCTCTTGGTTCGGGTTAATTAAATTTGAATTAAAAGCAAGTACGGTTATTCTTGGCTTAGCTCAAAAATACCTTGAACTAAAGGATTTTTATAACCCGGAACTCAGGCCTTGACTAGCTGTTCAAGTGTAACCCTTTTAAGTAGAAAAATTCGTTAGCTTAGGATTAACTTAATCTTTTTCTTTTTCGGTAAACATTGGTGGATTTGAAAAAGTAGATCATTAGACCTAGACCTAGAAGAGGTTTGGAAATAGTCAACATAAACAGAATTAGAATATTTTTCCTTTTATCTTCTTTTGTCTATAAAATCAGTTGTCACTGAATTCTGAGTACCGATTTCTTACCCAACGCCTCAGTTTGTATCACGCTACCAAATTTATTAGCCCTGCTAGTAGGGGCATCCTTACAACTGGTGCCAGCGGTACTCAAGTTCGGCGCAAATTTCGTTTAAGCGGGGGAGGATTAATTAAATTCATAAAATTTGGTAAAATTTAGTCCTCTGTTCCTCACAAGAAGGTGTGTATTCAGTTTTCCAAACCTATTCAAGACAGAAAAGTTTGAAAAAATGTTCATTAAAGGAAATTATAACCTAAGGGGGAAGCTCAGACAGACTTTTATCTTTTATCTTCCTAAGATTCTTTCTTTCTTCTCCTTTTCTTTCTCTTTGCTACAAGTTCTAGTGTCCGGAGCGTCTATAATTTACAAAAAAAGGTCATAGGTTAATCATCCTTAAGAGTGTGTAATTATATAACTAAACTTGAGGGTAAATTAAACCAAGGTACTGAGAAAATTCTCATACAATTTATAAGTAGACCCATTTTAGTGACTTAAGCACTATAAGGGATCAAAACGTTTCCAACGCTAAGAATTGAAAAGAATAGATCCATCATGAGTTCCAATGAAAACAAAATTAAAGAATTAGAAATTTCTCTACGACAAGCGCAAGAGGAGAGAATAAGAGTAGAAGAGGACGCACAAGCTAAAATAACCGCTCTACAAAAGCAATATGGAGACACTCCAGTCACAAACAGGCTTCAAAACCTATTTGTGGAGCAAGCGCCCCCCATCTCGTTACTAACATATCCAAACAAAATCCATTCATGGATTATCACACTTAAACAAATACAAAGGAGTTTAGGGAAAGATGATATTGCTATGATAAATCATGCTATCTGTTATACAAGAGGAGAAATACAAAGATTCGCAACAAGTTTAGATATTCCCAGAATAAGAGAATTAGACCATTTAGAAAAACTTCTAAAAGAAGCCTTTTTACATGAAAAACCAGCTGCACAAAAACTACAATAGCTGCTCTCTGAAAAACAAAGGCCATCTGAGTTAGTACACCAATTTTACTCCCGAATCAGGGGAAAGGCAATAGATTATGCAAAAAATTCTCCTGGTATAAGAGCAAATGACATTACGATGAGTATTTTCAAGGGCGGCATGCTCCCTTCCATTGGAAGGAGAGTATTAGAACAATCTAAGGCCTCTGACGACCAAGATGAATTATTAACAGTTGCAAAAAGATTCGAAGCAATAGATTTAACATATAGGGATTCCCCAGATATGTCCCTGGGAGCAGCAGTAGTAGACTCAAGAGGCGGGAATTCCGCTAAAGAACCTGGAGTTAACCACAGAGTAGAATATAAAAACAAGGGCAATTATAAGGGAAAATGTTTTAATTGTGGGAGACTGGGACACATGAAAGTGAATTGCAAAGTCCCAAAGTGTATGAATTGTGGAAATCCCGGACATTATCGTAAAGATTGTTGGCAAAGTCTAGCATGTATAAGGTGCCAAGAATTTGGGCATAGTGCAGACAAATGTATGGCACCAAATCCTATTGAAAAAAAACTAATCAGGCAGGACTTAGAGGAGGTATGTCCCAAGGCTGAAAATAAAATCACAAACCCTCCTTCTAACGAAAGTGAAGATATTTGTTTTAGAACGTTACAGGAAAATAAAATTGAACCAAGTTCTTTCCCATTTATTTGGACTGCAAAAATAGCAGACCAAAATTTTGTAAAATGTTTTGTAGATAGCGGGTGACAAAGAAGCTTATTAAAGGAGGAAATAATTAAAAATTTCCAGTAGAGGTTCGTAGGCGCCTCAAACTGTCCTCCCAAAACGTGAAATCTTTGAGTGGAGAGACTTTACCACTAATAGGAGAGATAAATGTAGCATTCTACACTACAGATGAGGTAAAACGGAATGAAAGAATATTTTGGAAATTTTTAGTCGTCCCAGACTTGAAATGTGACTTAATAATAGGATATGATATTTTAAACAAACTTGATTGTGCGTTAAATTTAAAATATAATAAAATCTCTTTAGGAAATACAAGTACGGAGGAAATAAATTCCCTTGCGTTTTTCAGAATTAAAGAGAATTAAAACGGGTCCATTAAGTTCAGAAAGAAAACAAATAGTAGAGACAGTCTTATTAAAATTGAAACGAGCCTTGCAACTGGACCTTATGATGTAGGGCAAAATGACCTTCCAGGATATAAGGTAAAAATAGACCCAGATATACCTATTAAGTGTGTCAAACAATTCCCTTTACCATTTTTAATGACAGAATGTTTAAAAAACACATAAACGAAATGGTGAGAGTATGAATAATTGAAATAAGACGTTCTGAATATACAGCTCCAATATTTTGTATAGGAAAAGCAGGAAAGGATGGGAAAATTCCACCAAAAGACTTGTGGGATGAAAGTAATAGTCGGTTCCTCATCGATTTAAGAGCAATAAATAAGGCGATAAAAGACTTACAGTGGGGTATTCGAAGAATTTCAGAGGTCATCTCTGATCTATCTAATAAAACCAAATTCATTTCAACTATTGATATTAGAAATGGATTTAGTCACTGTAACTTAGCTGAAGAAAGCCAAAAATATTTTAGTTTCTCAAATAAGGGGATTTCTTATGTATTTAAACGCGTGCCATATGGATCAGTTTTCTCGCCCCGCGCTTTTGTTGAATTTTTAAATCAGGTCAATGGACCCGAATTTTCTTCATTTTTATCAAGTTATGTAGATGACTTGACAATACATACGCCAGGGAACTTTGAAGATCATTTGAAACATATTGAACTAACTTTAAAACAGGCTATAAAATTTAATCTAAGGCTTAATATTGATAAATCTCGATTTTTTTCGGAAGAATGTGACTTGATAGGGTTTTGGGTCTCCACAAAAGGAGTTTAACCACAAGCACAAAAATTAGAAGCTATAAAGAAATTAGAACCACCAAGTGACGTCACAGGAATTAGGTCATTTTTGGGCTTAACTGGTTATTACAGGGGATTCTATCCTAATTACGCAAAATTAGCCGAACCTTTAATTCGAATAACTAGAAAAAACGTTCCTTTTATTTTCGGCCCGGAACAAAGCGTAGCCTTTCAAAAATTAAAAACAGAATTATTAAATCCAAATAGTATTTTTTTAGAATTTCCTGATAAAGACAAAGAATTTTACCTTGTCACAGATGCCTCGGAAAAAAGTATTGCTTCAATTTTAATGCAACAATGTGAAATAACAGATAGATTTCGAATAGTGGCAACCTATTCGAAGGTTCTTAGTGGTGCAGCCTCAAGGTTTGATAACCACAACAGGGAACTTTTTGCCTTAGTACAAAGTTTAAAGCACTTCCAAAAAGGGTATTTATGGGCCGCGAGAACTCACATATTTGTAGACTGTGCTGCACTAACATATCTTAAAAGATCAAAGGATCTTCACCCAAAATTATATAGAATTATGGTTCTATTAGAAAATGATTTGTATACAGATCACCACATTAGTACCAGTAGGAACCCTGCAGACTATTTGAGTCTCCCTAGCTCACAATTTGTTAAGGAAAATAGATCAATTAATCTTGATGAGTTAGAAGTAGAATATTTAGCCCTATTAGGAGACAAGGAACCGATTGATTTTTTTGGGATTGGTAAAGAAGAGATGAGGGGATTTCAATTAGAAGACCCTGAAATTAAGG
>JAQQPU010020674.1:0-11797 GCA_029168905.1 Artemia sp. Kazakhstan ARC1039
CCAAATTATCCGGGGGGCAACTGCCCCCTTGTCCCCCCTCAACGACGCCATTGCCTGGAAGAAATTTTTGTATGAAATAGGAAGGTGAATCAGAAAAGACTATAGATGTTAACGTCGGAATACCTTTCTGATAGAGGGGGGGGGGACAAGGAATCATTAAGACTAATCGTTTTTGTGTAGCAAAAAACAAAATTAAGTGTCAGTATTTTCCAATTAACGTTGGGGCTAGGTGTTTACCCTCCCGGAAAACACCCCTTCCCCCGCGGAACCTCCCCCCGGAAAATAAATAGCCCCGTTACTGGTTGTTCTACGATCACTTTCGACTTTGAATGAGCATCCTCCAAAGTTTACGACTTAGAGGCGGAACTGGGGATGAGGAAGGGGCGGTCCCACTCCTATACGGAATTAATTCTGCTCAATTTCGGATTATATGTTACGTTTTACTTTCATAGTAAAAGCATAGACCAGAAATATTCTCGGAAATCAAGAGAGAATAAATATTAATTTTATATTTTTTATGCATTTTTTCTATAAAAAATTAATTCCCTTATATATTCCCCTCTGAAAAAAACAGCCTTACCTAAAGTTTAAACCCCACTTATCTGCCTTTATTCATATTCACATGTTTCTCCCTAGTCTATTACACATCAAAGAGCAGCCTCAATAATTCTCTTTGGATTCCAAAAATTACACCGTTGTTTGTTTGATTTTCTTTACCCTTTCCGATCAGCAGCTTTTGAGCACAAAAAAGAAATGGCGGATGTTTACGGAAGTGACAAATAAGAAAAAAATTAATCAAAGAAGCCAGTTTAGTTACATAAACACAAACACGCGAAAATCTGATTGAAAGAAATGTAAAGTATTTATTGAAATTCAAATTTCAACAGCGGGACTTTGAATTTTAATTATCCACATATTAATGTGAAAACTTCATTTTACATTCATATAATATAGTCTCTTACTAACGAACCAACTCTAGGCACATTGGCTACAGGGATGCAGTTAGAGTTTTAAGTTTGGATGAGGGATTTACAGAATGCGTCGACAAAATCGTCCAGTATGCCGACAAATGCGGACACACAAGCTAAATTTCCAAGGTATATAGGTAAATTTTCCTAGGTTTCGGCTCGTGGCGGTGACACCTTGGAACCCCCAGAGCTGTATCCGGGACTTTTGTTTGGGCGTTATTTTTTCAGAGGGGGGGTGCGATGTCATTATGAAAGTAAAGAGTAACATTAAACCCCAGGATTAGCAGAATCTATTCCTTATGGTTACAGAAACTTTATAGGATGCTCATTACATTAAAAATTGAGTTTTTTTTATGTCCTTTATGAGTTTTACCTTTATGAGTTTTTTTTTATGTTGTTTATGTTCTATATGTTCTTTAGAGTTGTTTTAGTCCTTTTTTATGAGTCGAAAGTGATTGGAGACCATCCATCCACGGGGGGGGGGGGGGAGGGGGTAAACATCGGTTCCTATTAAGGTAAAATTGAACAAGTATTTTATTTCATAAAATATACTAATTTTGTAAAATAGTATATAGTGCTTTAAAGCGAGGGTTGCCAGCTCTCAGTAATCTCGTACACCAGGTCAGGCATACCAAGCATAGTGGAGCCGTGTGGAGTGTTGCAGGACGTGGAAGATCCTCTGTAGCAGAGGCGGCGTTTCAAAATGTACACCAGGTGTTGAAAATTAGGCAAACTTCCACTTAAAAGACGTAAAGGACAGGTGAAAAACAAGCAAAGATTGCCTATATTAATACGCAATAGTGAAAATGACGTCATTTTTATACGATCCTGAAAAAGGATTATGCCAGATTTGCCTTTCACTGTGACTATCTGTCTTGGCTCTTTCTCCAATTAGCCATGGCTTGATGGCAACTTGATCGAGGTTTATGGGTTGACTCATGGCGGACAATCTCCATTGGACTTGCATCCAAAACGAGGGACTGCATTTGCTTGAAATCACAGTCGAATAAGTGACCTAAGCCTAACTAATAGGCTTGGCCGCTTAGAGTCTCAGGTGGACAACCGTCTTTTAGAATTGACAAATGACCGACAAATGATTGACAAATGAAGTCCCCTGGACTCGGAGGCGAACGGGGAGACCTATAGTTTTCCAAGTGTTTGGGTAATTGGCACGGGTAAATGGCGGGAGTAAGTATGACTCTCTTGTTGGACAAATACTTGTGTATTAGCTTTTGAAGAGGCACATCTGCCCAGTATGAGTAGTGGAGCATCTATACATTCTAAGGTCACAAGACCTGCCACACCGGTTTCTGGGCCAAGTAGACATGTTTCTGGGCCAGTAGTTGTCAAACAGGTTAATAACCTGTAGTTTAAATGAATCTCAGATCTCGTCCGGTATCGCATATATTATTACAGATATTATAAAGATATCTCATTTGCATAATTCTGGACTGAATGATCTTAAGACATGATCTGAATAATGTGATGAAACAGAGGACAATTGCTTATCAGTTAAGATAAGTCTGAGGGATTGGTAAGTCTGACGCAACGTGACAGAAATGTTAGAATATGATTAGAATAACGTCATGAGTATCAGTCTGTGAAAACGGTTAGTGGTGACAAGGCGATCTTGTGACTTGATCTAATTTTCACTTCTCGGCTGTGGTCTGTATAATACACAAGTACCAATTGAGGAGTGTGGGCGATATAAAATATTCTTTAGCATTGGAGTATACTAAAAAGTTGAAACTAATAAAGTCGTAGGCGCCAAGAAAAGAGGCGATCTTGTGACTTGACCTAGCTTTACTTCTTGGCTGTGTTCTGTATAATACACAAGTACCAATTGAGGAGTGTGGGCAATATAAAATATTCTTTAGTATTGGAGTATGCTAAAAAGTTAAAACTAATAAAGTCATAGTTGCCAAGAGAAGATCTCGTGACTTGACATAGCTTTCACTTCTCGGCTGAGGTCGCTATAATACACAAGTACATAATGAGGAGTGTGGGCAATGTAAAATATTCCTTAGAAATGGAGTATGCTAAAAAGTTGAAACTAATAAAGTCGTAGGTGCCAAGAAAAGAGGCGATCTTGTGACTTGACCTAGCTTTACTTCTTCGCTGTGTTCTGTATGATACTCAAGCACCAATTGAGGAGTTTGGGCAATATAAAATATTCTTTAGCATTTGAGTATGCTAAAAAGTTGAAACTAATAAAGTCATTGTTGCCAAGAAAAGATCTCGTGACCTGACATAGCTTTCACTTCTCGGCTGTGGTCGCTATAATACACAAGTACATAATGAGGACTGTGGGCAATTGAAAATATTTTTTAGCAATGGAGTAGGCCAAAAAGTTGAAACTAATAAAGTTTTAGATGCCAAGAAATGAATTTTAAATATAGAAATTCAGAACACTCTTTAGAAATCCTTAGAAATCAAGTAGTAAGATGGTTATGGATTTGAACCATCGTGGACCGCAACCACCAAGGAACCTAACCACCAAGAACCTCAACCTCCAAGGTTAGGGAGAGGGCACCCTCTAGCCCCCTCCTTCCCGACTTTTTGGCCGTTCCCCCCTTTTTTTAAAGTTATTTTTAACTTTTTTTTAAATTTTATTTTTTATATTTTTTTAACATAGAAATTTTTCATATTTTTTTACATGTCTTAGAATGCCATGAAATATGCTTAAAATCAAAAAATTTCACATTTAATATTTTCCAAATTCAAAATGAGAATGATATAGATATGTTAGTCGTAACTTTTACTATTGGAAAAATGATGTTTGTAGTAACACTTTTCTTCTTTTTTCTGACTTCAAATTTTTTGTACTTTCTTCCAATTTTTTTTAATTTTTCACCTTTTTTTATATATCTTAAAATGACATGAAGTCCATTTGTACTCTATGGCTGCTCGTACCAGTGGTACTCTATGGCTGCTCATCGACACTACGTGACTGTAACAGTGGTACTCTATGGCTACTTGTCGACACTATCTAGTTTATTGTATGCATTAAATCAGTAGTTTTCTACATTGGAAGGATGCACTTGCATTATTTTTTTAAAAGTGAAGATGAATTATTCGGAGAAAGTGTATACACACGATAAAATCATCGTTGTGTTGAATGTTGACAATGACCAATATTTGAACTATGAAACAAGCATTAATGATGATCTTATTGGAAATGTATGCGTGTGTTGTCATGACAGCGATGAGCTAAATTCTTTTGGAGTACCCAAGAATTTCCATTGTGAAAATGGTGGATATGGGAGAGTATTATTCCCAGAAAAGTTAGTGCTCAAAGAGAATGCAAACATAAAAATAGTCGTCGATGATGGGGGACAACTTCTTGCTACTGTTAGTGGTAACACGTTACCTCTTGATACATCCTATCGTCGTCTTTCCGGTATTAGCATTCTAAGGAAGACAAGAAAAAAACATGCATACTCCTGCACTAATGTCATTAATCATATCTTGTCTAGGTGCGAAAACTGTTATCCGAGTAAAAATAATGTGACAATAGACAGTGAAATCACAGGCGAAATAAAAAGGGCATTGGCAGACAATATCACTAATGAACATAAAGATGAATTGAAGAAAAATCAAGCGCAAATGAACATTATTACGACTATTGATCATATAATCAATGAACCCAATAATACCAAAGACGAAATGCATATTGAACCTTTAGGTGACATCCCAGTAAAAAATTTGTATGACTCAAAATGGATTAATGATTATTCTACTGGTTGCGAACTAAGAGAAGAGAGTAACTTTAGTATCAAATTAGAACATGATGAATTATTTTATGGAACATATTCAAAATGTCCAAAGTTGTTCAATGATATTAATAATTTATGTAATTTATTTTTATATTAATATTCGACATGTTGTTATTTCATTGAAAATATTTTATGCATTACTTTGTTGGTTTTAGGAAAATATCGGTAAGGTCTTAGTAAAGTTGGCTTCAATAAATCTGACTTGGCATAGACTTTTCAGACGCCTATTATGACTTTTCAGAACATTCTAAACGATCACAAACTGTTTTTACAAGATCACTCTTGTTCACTAGATCACTAGATCTAGATCACTCAGTGGGACTCTTTCTCTTCTTAGGGAAAAATTCAGAATTGAACTATAACTTTTTCTATCTTCTACGGAAAAATTCATAACAGAACTTGAAATTTTTTATTCCTTTCATTGAGAAAATTTAGAACTGAAGTGGAAATATTTTTCTCTTCTTTGGAAAAATTTTGAATTGAACTCTAACATCTTTTTCTTCTCTCTTCCTTGAGAAAATTCAGAAGAGAACTTGAAATTTTCTTCACTTCGTTGAGAAAACTCCGAATTAAATTGGAACTTTTTCTCTTCTTTGGAAAAATTCAGAAGAAAACTTGAACTCTTCATCACCTCTTTGAGAAAACTCAGAATTAAAGTTGAACTGAATTGGAAATTTTTTCTCTTCTTTGGAAAAATTCAGTATTCAACTAACTTTTTTTTCTCTTCTTTAAGAAAATTCAGAAGAGAACTTGAACGTTTCTTCACTTCTTTAAGAAAACTCAGAATGAAAGTGGACCTTTTTCTCTTCGTGGGGTAAATTTATAATCGAAGTATAACTTTTTTCTGTCTTCTACGGAAAAATTCAGAGCATATCTTGAAATTCTTATTCTCTTCATTGAGAAAATTCAGAATCGAAGTATAGCTTTTTTCTGAACTGTCTTCGCTTCTTCGAGAGAACTCAGAATTAAAAGTGGAACTGCTTTTCTTTTTGGCGAAAAATTCAGAAGAAAACTTCAACTTTTCTTCACTTCATTGAGAAAATATAGAATCAAAGTTTAACTTTTTCTATCTTCTACGGCAAAGTTCAGAACAGAACTTGAAATTTTTTCTCTTATAACAGAAAATTCAGAATTGAACTTGAACATTTCTTTACTTCTTTAAGAAAACTCAGAATTAAAGTGGAACTTTTTCTCTTCTTAGGGAAAAATTCAGAATCAAAGTATTTTTCCATCTTCTACGAAAAATTTAGAACAGAACTTTAACTTTTCTTCACTTCATTGAGAAAACTCAGAATTAAAATGGATCTTTTTTATATTCTTGGGGCAAAATTCAGAATCGAAGTATAACTTTTTGTATCTTCTATGGTAAAATTCAGAACAAAACATGAAATTTTTTCTCTCCTTAGAAAAATTCCAAAATTATATGGAATTTTTTTATCTTCCTTGGAAAAAAATCAGAATTGAACTCTAACTTTTTTTATCTCTTCCCTTAGAAAATTCAGAAGAGAACTTGAACTTTTCTTCACTTCTTTGAGAAAATTCAAGATCAAAGTGGAACCTTTTCTATTCTTCGGGAAAAATTCAGAAGGGAAGTATAACTTTTTCAGTCTTTTACAGAAAAATTCAGAACAGAACTTGAAATTTCTATTTCTTTGTTGGATTCGTCGGATAACATTGACAAAATCTAAGTATCAGAGTGAATAAATTCATTACCAACATCCTTTGTCAGATACGTTTGATAACATTGACAAAATTTAAGTATCAGTGAATAAATTCTTTGTCAACTTTCTTTATCAACATCATTTGTCAGACACATAGGATAACATTGACAAAATCTAAGTATCAGAATGAATAAGTTTTTTATCAACATCTCTTTTTTATCAAAAATAGGCTATAATATTTAAAAGATACAAAATCATTTTCTAAGGCATATTTTGACTTCTTCTTCTTTTCTTTCTTTTATCCCGTGGTATTTGGTCCCCCTTTCTGCGTTTCCTCTTCTTTTTCGTTTCCTCAATAATAAGTGGTGATACATCACGTAATGGATAGAATAAAACCGGTTATTGTTTCCTTTTCGTACTCCTGAAAGAAAAAAAAATCAATCCTGTTTCATTCTTCTTTTTTTTGTCTAAGAGTTCTTGCTTATTTGTAATCTAATTTGTTCCTATTTCTCTATTATTCCTTCACTTTACTACCTATCTATCTTACCTCTTACTCGACGTTCCATAGCTTTCCACTTTTATAATTTCTCACGTACATAATTTTTTGTCTCCTAGTACATTTTATCTGCCTTTTTCCTAAAAACTTTTTTTTTCATTCGTACGATTCTCCATCCATTAATTTACCATACAACAATTTCACAATTCTCATTCTAGCTACCCACGGCGACAAGGGGCTTCTCTCATTCATTAGGCCTATAACATGTAACATTAAAATACAAATTTACAATGCATATACGTTTTTGTACTTTAAAATATATTCACCTTTCTTATAACACTTTAAAACACTTTTAACAATATTTACATAAATAAAAGAAAAATTTTAAAATAAAACACCAATTTTTTTTTTAATACATCACATTTCAACACACTGTACTCGCTGGGCCTTGCGTTGTTAGGTTGCTACAATAATCCTCAAAACAATTCCCAAAAATCAAATACTTCACAATCCAGATGAATCGTATTCCTCCTCAACATATAAAATAAATTCCACTAGTTTAAAATGAATTCCAAACAAACATTAAAAAAATGACCAAATCTAAAATCTATAATCTAAAATTCATAAAATCCTATACTATAATTATTCAATTAGATTTTAATCTTACCTAATAAATAAGCTTAATAATACTGAAAAAATCCTGAAGCTAACTATTATAATCTAAAAATTCTAACTAAACTCTAAAATCAAACACTTCACTAAAAGTTCAAAATATTTAACTTAAAGTCTGATCTTATTCCATATACCAAAATTAAAAACTTTATTTTATAATATTCTACCATGATCATGAATTACTAAGGTTTCCACGAGACATTCGTAAAATTGATCAATACGATAATTGAATAAATAGTACAGGTAATTTGTGTGAATAGCGATTTTACAGGAGAATTTGAAGCAGAAACTGGAGTGCGCCAAGGATGCCCGCTGAGCCTTTTACTGTTTGAAATATATTTTGACCCGTTAGTTAAACATCTAGAAAAGGAAATAAATAGCATTATAATAGAAAATGTGGCAATGAAGTTGAACAGTTTTGTAGATGATTTGACAACGAACACAGAAACTGAAGATGATTTCAAAGTGGCCGTTCAGTGCATAGTTGAATACTGTGACATCTTCAAGCTACAGATCAATAGAAATAAGTGTGAAATAGTATCACTGGGAGATGAAGTAGACGAGCTGTATGAGGGGATCCCGAGAAAGGAAAAAATTAAAATATTGGGTGTGTTTTTTCATAGAAGTTGGAGCCGAACGGAAAGTGAAAATTGGATAAATACAATATCGAAGTTCAAAAATGCCCTTAGATAAGGATATGGAAGAGGTCTGACGGTTCACCAGAGAGCCCAGTATGTGAATACTTATGCTTGCCCAGTTTTATGGTATCTGTCCTTTGTTTCAAAACCCAAAAAGACACATCTAAAACAAATTGTGGGTGCAATTTACCAGTACATATGGAATGAAAAATTTCCACCTAAATTGAAAACAGACAATATGTTCATATATAGAAATCATGGAGGTCTTCAGGTCATACATGTGGAATGTAAGAATCTAAAATAATGTGGAATGTAAATGTATAACATCCTCCATGGAAGGATCCTCCCCCGTAAGCCCCTCCTCCAACACCCCCCATCAGAAACAAAATCCCTCCTGAAACTTCTTTATACTTCCCATTAACCAGTACTATATGTAAACAATGGGCAAAGTTCATAACTTCCAGCCGTTCCCCCGGGAACTCTAGGGGATTAAGTCATCCTCCAAGAAATATTTAATAGATTTTAGAATATTCTGAAGTTTTTTTTAATTAATTTCTGTTCGTTTTATATTGACATAGTCTTTTTCTGGAAAAAAGACTGAGCCTCGTCTAAAGTTAAACAGCCATCCCTTCCTTACAAACCTTAAAATGCCCCCTGGGCATAATTTACAACCCTTGCCCCTAATCACTGGGGTTTGTTTCAACCCCCAAAGCCTTGTTATATGATATTTGGACTTTTATGAATAGAATGACTATCTCGAAATTTCTATTAGATGCATTTTGGGACAGTACGACGTTTATGTGTGTGTGTGGGGGGGAGCTGCCATCCGATCACTTTGACTCTTAAAAAGAGCACTAGAGTGCATGGGCGCCCATCGAATTCCTTTTTTCGGGGGCGGGGGGCTTACCTGGTCTAATTGGTACTTCCAGTGCTGTATAATTGAATTCTCAAGACAAAATATCATAGGCAGCCCTATAGCGCTGCCTAAGTAAAGAGCGATGTGGGCACAATATATTGTTCTTTTTAGACCAGGGCACTTCTTATAGAAAGAAATGTCATAGGAACTTCAAAAGAGCTCATGGAGGGCAACCATCTCCCCTCCCCCACGTCAATAGCTTCCCCAAACACATCCAATTAAAATTTTGAGATAACCATTTTGTTCAGTGTAGTTGAAAGGTCCAGAAAATATGTATTTGAGGATAACCCCCCCCCCCTCCCATATAGCCCTCAGCTCAAGGGCTGTAAGTTATGCCCTGGGGCATATAAAGTTTTACAGAAATGGTGGTCGTATAAACTTCAAAGAGGGTTCATTGGATTGGTAATCAGAAGTTACAGTGCTCTTTTTAAGAGTCAAAGTGATCAGAAAGCAAACAGTCCCCGCCACACACACACACCTCGTATTTTCCAGAAACGCATCTGATAGAAATTTTAAGATGGCCATTTGTTGTCGTAGAAACTTCGAAAAGGGCTCAGTCAGCTGGTAATTGAAAGGGCTAGTGCCTTCTTTAATAGTCAAAAGTGATTGGAGGGCAACCATCCCCCACGCCCATCATTTCCCCAAACACTTCCAGTCAAAATTTTGAGATAGCTATTTTTTTAACTTAGTTTTAAAGTCCAAAAATAATGTCTTTGAGGATGAGAACCCCCTCACAGTCTTTATCGGCCTACAGTTTTCAACTGTGTTTTCTGCATATTTTATGTCATCAAGAGGACTGTTTAGTTCTATTGGGCAAGAACTATAAAAGTTCTTCAACTTAAAAAATATAAAAATAAATAAATTTGAAACACACTATGGGTGACAAAACATTTTGTTTCAATAAAAACAACTACTAAAACATCGTTATGAACCGTCACTTGACAAAAGCTTTATACAATAATACCATTATAGTATAAAGCTTTTGATACGAACAAAATTCACTACAAACAAGAATTTGGGTATTGCCTCCTTCTCTCACTGTAAAAGTCTAAAACCTACTGCGTCATTGGCGCTTTACTGAAAACCAATTTTATAACAAATATTTTCTTTTGTACTTAATTTTGAAAATGAACATTAAAATTATGGTAAAATTTTAAACTGATGAGCTTTCAGCAATTAATATCATTATACATCATATATTCAGTTTAATTTATTTGTTCTTTCTAAAATTGTTCAAGACGAATATAGTTTCACTACAAACAAGAGTTTGGATACTGCCCCCTTCCTTAACTGCAAACAAAAACCAAAAGCCTACTGCGTCACTGGCGCTTCACTGAAAACGAATAATATTACAATTACAGCATTGAAAATAAAAATAAAGTTAGAGTGAAATAAATTCTTGAACTGATTGATCTTTCACCGACTAATATCATTATATATCAAACATTCAATTTGATTTTGTTTATAATTTCCAAGGCTGTTCAAGACGCATATAGTTTTCAGTAAAGTGCCAATGACGGAGTAGGTTTTAGACTTTTACAGTGAGAGAAGGAGGTGATACCCAAACTCTTGTTTGTGGTGATTTTTGTTCGTTTAAAGCTTGATTTACATATTCAGTTTAAGTTTCACTCGTTTTAAGATTTATTTATTCATTTATATTAATATCCATTGTATGTTTGTTTGCATTGATTGTTTATTTAATTTCTGTTCGTTTTAAGTTTCATTTATACTTCAATAGCAAAATTTTTTTCGCTTCAAGCTTGATTTTCATATTCAATCTAAGCATTACTCGCTTTAAGATCTATTAATTCATTTATATTATTACTTGTTGTATGTTTTTTCCTATGATTGTTTATTTAATTTCTGTTCGTTTTGGGTTTCATTTATTCTTTAATAGTAATTTCTGGTCGTTTTGAGTTTGAATTTTAACAGGTATTTGTATCTGCTGAGCTTAAGTTTAAAATGGCCTTTACTTTTCTTTGAAAATGTATTTTTCGGAAAGTTTTTTAATTAAATTTTTGTTCGTTTTTGATTGCAAAAAGTTTCAAGTTTTAAAAAATTCCTCATTTCAAAATCAAACTTAAAAATAAAAATAAAATCTTCATCAAAATATCAAAACTGGTATCAAAGTAACAATGTCAAAGTGAAAAAAGTTGTCCCCTTTGAAATGAGCCCCCTTTGAAGTTTATACGACGACCCCTTCTATGTGAAGTACGTCTGGGAAAAAAATAAATTGAGTGTGGAGGAAGGCTAGCTGCCCTCCAATCACTTTTTACTCTTAAAAAGTGAATTACGACTTTCAACTTCCAATCAAATGAGCCCTCTATTAGGTTTATACGAGCATCCCTTCCATAACAACCATATGTGTCCCCAGGGCATAACTTACAAAACCTACCCACGGGCCCTGGGGGGCTGTGTCGACACCGGAGTTTTGTTATCTGAACTTTAAACTATTTTTAACAAAATGTCTATCTCAAAATTTTTATCTGATGCATTTAGGGCGTGGAGTGGGGGGGGGGGAGGGGGAGGGCTAATTGCCCTCCAATCTATTTTGACTATTAAAAAGTGAACGAGAACTTTCAATCTCCAATCAAATTAACCCTCTACGAAGTTTATACAAGCATCCCTTCCATAAAAATGATATATGTCCCCAGAGCAATACTTACAATG